>JAAGNO010025641.1:0-53143 GCA_033439905.1 Ceryle rudis | reverse complement strand
TGTACTTAAACACCCACCACAAAGACAAGCTTAGCACCAGATATCCTTGCTTTCAGATCCCACTGCAAATTGAAAACTCTTGACATTTTCCTCCCAAGCAAGTCTTAGACTCTGGAACATCAGCAGAAGGTTTAATCTGCACCACATGTCCAGGGTTTAAAACAAACAAAAAACCCACAAAGCAAAACTTCAAAATGGGTGAGATTGCCTCCTCTCATGTTCAAAGAGGGTGGAAATAATGCTGACTTAACAAAGATTTGCTTCTGAGCCTGGATGTGAAGGTGCTTCACTTCACCGAAAACATTCATAAACCTAACTGCAGAGGGAAATTGCTTCTGCAGCCCCACTCATGCATGGGTGCCTCTGAGAGATGGGTCACATATAATGGCTACACTGAGGGACAGCTAGAGAATTTTAATACTTCTTTCATGCCAAAAAGTATATAAAAATATTCATATAATGGATTGTCTCCCCTATCTGCCCTTTACAGATTGTTCACCTCAGGTTCATCAGCTTTTAATATCCATGCCCCTGTCCTACCACATCAGAGCTTTCAGTCTGTGGACACAGACTGAAAAAAGCCTTTATTTAAGAATCAGCACATGCACCTGCATAACCTGCAAAATGCGGTGGGTCCAGACCTGATCCACCTGTCTGGGTTCTCCTTTCACAGGACTCTCAAGCACAAAGGTGCAGGGACCAGCCATGCACTACTCCAAGGCCGCCTCATGACAAGGAGATGACCACAGACGATTTCATAGCAGCCACTGAACAACAGACATTGATACAAGACCTTGCAGAAAAAAATTTAGACAAACTACTCCTTACCCTACATGTTTCAGGAGAAAAGGCACAGTGTTTATATTGATTATTATTTCAATGTCTGCTCAAATCTGAGTTTCTATGCTTGCAAGGGAGCCAGGGCTGTACCAAATTGTCACTAAGAAAAGATCTGTGTTGAATATATTCAGGTGAATAACTTTCCAAAGATGAACTTGGAAGTTGAACTTGGAAAAAAAAAAAAGTTCTTTTCCTACTTATGTTCTAGCATTTACAATGTCTGATATCAGGTTTTAAAGCTTTAAATGTTCCAGGAGATTAAAATATTAACTACTAAATAGATTCAACAAAAAAAAAACCCTCATCTTCACATGTTCATAAGAGACAGCATTTAAAATCTACATAGTGCACATTTTCTAATCATTTTCTGGAAAACAAACTAATACATTTGAGTTACAAGTCCTTGCTGTTCTTTCCTTTGTCTATTTATCTAACAGACAAAGCTCAGTGTGCAGCCAGTTTTTACCATTCCTCCTCTTCAGGTTGTTAGACATTATTCTTAGCTCTTGAGATGCACACCTACTCATATGGCCAGACTGGAACCACAGTGTGTTCCCTTCCCATCCATTTCTCTAATGTACCCATGTTTCACAAAATGGAACATAGACCCCTTTCTTATGGCAGTGGGTATTAGAAAGGGAAAAAAACAGCATTCTTACAGAAGATATTCTGACCTTGTCCTCAGGAGCCAATTTGTATATCCAGCACTCCCACAAGTGTCTACCGTGCTTATTTGAAGCCACACCAGCCTTTTGTAGCAAGTGGTTCAATTGACTCAACACAAATCTCGTGGGCCATGAGTTTGGCAATCTCAAACACAGCCCTCACATTCTGGGGAAAGCAGGTGGAGAAATGAATGTTGCTGTGGGTTCTCAACCTGACGTACCAGCCTCTTGCTGGTTATAAGTGCCACCACCAACCTCGCCTCCCAGCAAAGCCATTTCCTGCACCTGCAAAACCCCATCTCCTCAGTCAGCAGTAGCACATTCCCATCAGCCACGCAATGCTCATTGATGAAGTTTGTGACACAGTTCAGACAAGCAGGGGCTTGGAAATGCAAGCTGCTCATGTCTGGTGAGCTCCCAGCTAAGCAATGGATGATCAGAATACCTATCCATCAGAACTGTATTTCAGAGGCTGCTCATCTGGATCAGCCTTTTAAATCACATTGCCATCACCAAGATGTCTCAATTTCACAGTTCCTAAACCCAACCTTTTTTTATGTAAATAAAGAACCAGAAACTGAAGACTCAATTAGTACAGAGTCAGACACGGACACGCCAGTATCTGCAGGCACACGAACACTTTGCGAATACAGTTTATAATGAGCTGTGCACACTGTTAAGGTTCACTGGCCAGGCTGGGCTCTCAGCAGCTACAGAGATTTGCTTTGAGACCTGGGATTAGGATAGACAGCTGTTTTCCAGGACTGTGGGGATACTCCCCAGAAGCACTGCTTTGTTGGTTTTTTTTAAATAAATGCTTTGTGAACTGCACTGATGTAGGAACCTTCTGTAGGGATTACTGCAAACACAAGTTCCCACATTAAACAGCCACTTTGAAGCCAATGCAAGATTTTCAGAAATCACAATGTATGCCCAGCATGCAGGGATGGCTGTGCTAGAGCTGGTGTTATCAGACAGCACCATACCAAGCTGAACACGGCCCATCAATAACAAATGCTGCTAGCACTGTGTCTGGTCACTTGGGACAAGTTCCTGGGACAAACACTTGACTTCATACCTTAACCATAAAGGAAAAGCAAGTTTGTTTGGGGTTGTTTTTTCAATGGTTTAAAGATTCAGGAACAAGAAGTCTGAATATTTTGAAGAAACAGGTACCAACAACCAGCTCAGCAATTTAGGTCACACTGGCCTTGTTACATGGCTATCTTCTGCTCTGAAACAAGTAGCAGCCAGCTCCAGAGGTCAAGGCCTTAATATGCTTCAAACCAGGTCACTAACAGGGAGAGGCCAAGAACTTCATGCTAAGCTTTCTGCACTGAATGCACATGAAAGACTAATGCAAAACACAAAGAGAAGTTACAAATGGACAGAAGGCTACTGACTATGAAAACAGAGCCAAGGCTGGAGAATCCATCAGACCAAGACATGGGTACTTTTTCAAGATGGCCATTAGCACATTCTAGAAGTTTCTATCATCTTGAAATCCCTGGGGGGAATGGTGGAAGAGAACAAACTTGCAAGTCCTGGGAAAACACAACATTCAAGCACAAAAATAAGGTCTAGAATTGATTCCCACCTTAAAGCATCATTATGCTTTTAAAGAAAGCCAAGGAAACCAACTGCGGTTTTAAATGTTAATAATTATATATTCTCACACATTAAAAAGGAAGGGTTGATCATTATTTCATATCAAATAAGAGCTGTAGCCCACCTCTGCTACTGCACCCCACCAGAGGTGACAATGGTAAACATAGCAGGTGAATGAGGAAGATTGGTTGTCCTCAGGGGACCACCTACCATCAAAAAACAGGTCACTGAGCATTCAATTTCCACTTTACTTAAAACAAACAAACAAAACCAAACAAAAGACCCAAACCAACAAAACAAACAAAACAGAACACCACCACCCTCTTTTCTGGGCACAGCAAAAGTTTGTTCAATTCCAAGAACCAACGCTTCACCTTCATGTAATTACACTGTGTGAACAACTCACATGGAGAAAAGCTGCTTTCTGCATCAAGTTTGGCAGGTGTCAGTAATGGGAGTAAATTCCCAGTAGCACTGCTACATATAAAATGATGAAGGAATCACTGCTTAAAGGTGCCAACAAGGATTATAGTCTCCAGTCACAATTTCCAACTCTGCCAGTGACTTCTCAGATAAACTTGAATATGTCCCTTGACCTCTTTCCCTCCACAGAAGCCTTTTAGGACATGGCAGTTTTCTTCACACACAAGTATTTCACTTCTGAGAGATACAAACCCTAGACGTAAAAAAGACAGGAAATCATGTTGAATTAAGTCCCTCGATCACCAGTGACTCGGCTTCTGGGCTTCTCAGGACCTTTAAAGCTCTTCAGTGTTGTTACTTATCAGGTAATGTCCCTTACTGTGTTTTCTTAGAAGATTTCCCCATAAGTTATAATATTTTGATTACCTACCTATGGAGCAGAGTCTGCTTGCCAGGATAGGAACCTTTTGACTGACTGCTGTTGAGATATATACAGATATTAAAAAACTGCTTCTACAGGTGTTTCAAATACATGCTGAAAATTCTTCTTCTGCACAAATACTGTCTTATTTTTCATTACATTTCTGTTGCCTGTCTGAAGCCACTACCAGACTATTATTTGGAAATACTTGAATGACTGCTGAAATGAACCTGATCATTCTCAAAAAATAAACAGCCTAAAAACAAAGTGATGGATTTACAGTTTAAGTACTCAGGATTTATAGCAATAGAGGAGAAGCAGAAACATGAGAAGGTCAGACCAGCTTGGAAAGAGAGGACAGCATAAATGGTTCCCACCAACATCTGGGACCAAGCGCTCTGGGATTAGCATTGGATGCCTCTTGTCCTCTTGTTGACCTTTAAGGTGTTAGTTGGGATTTCTAAGCCTCCACTAAGACTCCTGTATGTCCCTTCAACACATTTCACATACATTTTATCAAAAATTAGAAGAGCCAACTTTTTTCGGGTTTTTTTCAGGAACCTCCTTGGTGGTGTACCACAGGAATAAGCCCTGGAGGGATTGAGAGCTGAAGAAAGCTGGTTGATTGCATCCCTAAAAAGAAGAAATCAGGCAAAGATGCCAGGAGGCCTATACGGATGAACAAGGAATTCCTGGACAAAATCAAACACAAAAGGGAAATCCACAAAGGGTGGAAGCAAGGACAGGTAACTTGGGATGACTACAAGGAGATTGTTCATGAAATCAGAAACCAGGTTAGAAAGCTAAAGCCCTGATGGAGTCAAACCTAGCCAGGGACATTAAAAATAACAGAAAAGGATTCTACAGGTATGTCAGAGAAAAAAGAAAGATAAGAGAGAATGTGGGGACTCTCCAGAGGGATGCAAGTGACCTGGTTACCAAGGACATGGAGAAGGTTGAAATATTCAACTTTTTTTGCTTCAGTCTTCACTGGTAACCACTTGAGCCACACCACCCAAGTCACAGAGGGCATTAGCTGGGTCTGGGAGAGTGAAGAATCAGCCAGGGTAGGAGCACATCAGGTCCAGGAACACCTAGAGAACCTGTAGGTGCACAAGTCCATGGGACCTGATGAGATACATCCATGGGTCCTGAAGGAACTGGCCGCTGAAGTTATTAGGCCATTAGCCATCATATTTGAGAAGTCATGGCAGTCTGGTAAAGTTCCCACAGATTGGAAAAGGGGAAACATAACCCCCATTTTTAAAAAGGGAAGCAACAAAAACCCAGGGAACTGCAGACCGGTCAGCCTCACCTCTGTGCCTGGTAAAATCTTGGAGCGGATCCTCCTGCTATCTGTACTAAGACACACAAAAAATAATGAGGTGAACAGTGACAGCCAACATAGCTTCACTAAGGGCAAATCGTGCCTGACTAATTTGGTGGCAGTCTATGACAGAGTTACAACTCTAGCTGATATGGGAAGAGCAACTGACATTCTACCTGGAATTGTGCAAAGCATTGGACACTGTTCCACATGACATCCTTGTCTCTAAGATGGTGAGACATGGACTTGATGGAAGGACCACAAAGTGGATAAGGAACTGGCTAGAAGGTCATACTCAATGATCAATGGCTTGATGTCCAGGTGGAGACCAGTGACAAGTGGCGTTTCTCAGGGATCTGTTCTGGGTCCAGTTCTGTTCAACATCTTTGTCAGCAACATGGACGATGGCATTGAGTGCACCCTCAGCAAGTTTGCCAATGACACCAAGTTGTGTGGTGTGGTGGACTCACTTGAGGGAAGAGATGCCATCCAAAAGGACCTTGGCAAGCTTAAGAAATGGGCCAGTGCAAACTGCATGAGGTTCAACAAGTCAAAGTGCAATGTCCTGCATCTGGGCTGGGCTAATCCCAGGCACAATTACAGACTGGATACAGAGTGGGTTGACAGTAGCCGTGAAGAGAAGGACTTGGGGGTGTTGATTAACAAGAAACTCAACATGAGCCGGCAGCAAGCTCATGCAGCTCGGAAGGCCAACCGTATCCTAGGATACATGGAACATGGCCAACAGATCAAGAGAGGTGATTCTCCCCCTTTACTCTGCTCTTGTGAGACTCCGCCTCAAGTACCGCATCCAGTTCTTGTGTCCCCACTATAAGAGAGACATAGATCTGTTGGAACAAGTCCAGAGGAGGACCACAAAGATGACCCAGGGGCTGGAGCACCTCTGCTACGAGGATAGGTTGAGGGAGCTGGGATTGTTCAGCCTGGAGAAGAAAAGACTCTGGGAGGGCCCTTATTACTGCCTTCCAATATCTGAAGGGAATCTACAGGAAGGCTGGAGAGTGACTCTTCACAAGAATGTCCAGTGATAGGACAAGGGGAAATGGTTTTAAACTGAGAGAAAATAAGTTTAGATTGGATCTTAGGAAAAAGTTTCAGTATAAAGTTCATGAGACTCTGGAACAGATTGCCCAGAGAAATTGTGGATGCCCCCTCCCTGGAGATGTTCAAGGCCAGGTTGGATGAGGCCTTGAGCAACCTGGTCTAGTTGAGAGGCATCCCTGCCCATGGCAGGGAAGTTGGATTAGATGATCTCTGAGGTCCCTTCCAACCTAAGCCATTCTATGATTCTATAAAATCACTTTTACAGTCCCAAGAAGAGTCTATGCTGGCGTATCTTGCAGCACAGCACAAGGTGACAGATCCACAAGTAAACACAGGACATCTTAGCCACCCATCAGCAGAGCAGTGACAACTGATGGCAGCTCTGACTGGATCCTGTCCCAGACCTGGCAGCTCACCCAGCTCTTGGGACAAAGGCAGTCAGATAATCACATAACCACGCATAACCACATGTTAACTCCACTCTCCTGGGAATAGCCACAGCTAGAGCAGATATTCCCCCACATCTGCATTTGACAACTACCTGCCTGAAGTACGTTGCACATGCAGAAGTTTACCACTATGCTTTACGTATGTATACGTGCATATACATATATACGCCTGTGTGTGTACTTATACATTTGAAAAGTTGTGTTGCCAAGTGCACTGTCGGTGACAGCTGCAGTAATGAAGTCCAACACGAGACAGTCACGTTGCAGATCTGATCCTCCACATGGCTGTTGAAGCCAAGTGCTCCAGAGAGCCTCCAGATGGTACTCCTGGCACTGTTTTATTTTATTTGCCAGGGCCATCCCAGAAAACAGTATGCAGGCATTGAGTTCATAAAACTGGCTGCTAGACATGAAGGGTTAACAGTTCATCTAGAAAGATTAATTTATGCTCAAAACCCATTCTGTTGTCACTTACCGAGAGAAAAAAGTTAAGCACTGTAAAATGGGCAGCAATAATTGCATTTCCTTAAGGACGTGTCTGGCAGGAGGTCGCTATCTGTTCCATGAAGTACGTGACCATGATACTGTCATTTTGACAGCATCAATGTATGCAGTCATTAATCTTACAAGTTAAAAACCCATAAATCTCTGTTAAACCCACTGTCATTGATTAGGAATTACATTACTACAATACACAGAAGCCTTTTAATTTTGTTTTTCCTCCAAAACAAATAAACAGGTTTGTTCAGTTTATGTTCTCCTATGCTGGAGTGATAAGGGCCAAAGACATTTCATGGCTATACATTATTGTTTTGGAACAAAATCATATCCAAGAAGCTTGAGAGAGGGGGGAATGGAGAAGAAAAATAGTTTTCCAAGGGATGCAATTTAGCCCAACTACTTACTCTCACTTTTCAAGAGCATCAAATGCTAAGGCAGAATTCGTCAAACCTCAGCTCTTATAAATTTGGTTTCTATAAACCCAGTAAATAATAAATAAGCAGGTCTCCTCATGAGAAAGATAAGCACATATTGGTTCTTTACCTGCTTGCCTATTTTTAATACTCTTAGCTATTGGAAATATTCCAGATTGATCAGTTATCCAATGAATCAACCTTTCAAGGCAACACAGATAATAACTCCTCATTAATTGAGTAATGATTCAACAATTCACACAAATTACTATAAAATCCACTGCTTTCTACTGAATTTTGACATCTGAGTGCTGCTCTGAAATGTAAAAGCAGATGTAAACTTCAGCATATAGGTAATTCCATTAGGGTCCATAGTTCAACCCCTGCAGTTTTGGTGGGATCAGGTCATCACTTCATCTTGTTCAAGTGTGGGAGAAGAGAGGAAGGGAAGCAAAGCAAAGACTTTTTGATAACCAACTATAAAATTGGGAACCGCTCTTCAGATTTAACAATCTGCCAGGTACGCATACAAGAAAACTAAAAGAAAAACAAGTAAAAGGACTCACTGACAAGAGCTTTCTAGATAATGTTTTTGTGAGCAGCCAGTGGGTCCAAGAATGGGAGAGTGATCACTCAGGGGTACAGTCCCAAAGCAAAGCCAGCATCCCAGCTGCATTCTAGTAGTTCCAGCAGAAAATAAAAAGGGTTCAAGGACAAACTCGTTCAACTCTTCTACCTTCTTCCCTGATCTTTTATCATAATGTCCATCTCCTTTAACTACGCATTGCTTAAACGAGGGAAAAGAAACTCAACCAGCTTGTCAGAGTTTGGATTCAAGCACCTCAATGGAGGGTAATTAAATATAGCATATGTTCTCTTTTAATAGTTGTTTACAGCTGGAAGATCAAATGGCTTTCTCAGACTTTGATCTTGATATTTCTCCTTAAAAAACCACACAAACAAGTTCAATGGACCCTAGTCACAACGTCTTAGGGATGATGTTGATTGGATGCAGTTCCCCTGAACAGAGCTGCACATCTTCAGATGGGGAAACAAAGTCAGTTATTCCAGTCTGTAGGGGAACATATTACCAGTTAAGCTAAAAAGGAGTGGAAGTTCAGGGTGCAAACCCCCAAAAGGCAGCTTAGGAGGTAAAGTGCTGGCTGACCTGGGAAGGGACCAACTACAGTATCATCACTACAACTGCCATTCAGTGCAATAGCACTTTTTATTCCCTTTTTTTTTTTTTTTTAAATAGAAAAGACATTAGACATTTTGTATGGGTAATCTTTTATTGGCACAAATGGGACTTATGTAAGAATTTCATAATGGTTTTTTACACAGTTACCATCAGGAAGTTTTTCCTGATTTTCTGGCTAAGCTCTTGCTCTAAGGACACAAGGCAGGTTGTGTAACCTAAACAGTCCCCAGCACTCAGCCCAGCCAAGGGAAACTACGGGAGAGTGACAAGAGTCAACAATTTAATTTGTCTGAGGGCTAGAAAGTCAGAGACTTGTACAAGATCCTCTGAACACCAAGTGGCCTTAATAAATAGCCCCCTTCAGAATCATTACAGCTGAATCTTGCTTTTTGCTGTATTACACAGGCACCAGGAGTCACTTAGGAGCTTGCCAACTCTCAAATTAGCCAGCAAGCTGAAGTCAATCCAATTGGAATTGGAATAGAAACATTTGCAGAGTGAAGTGGACCATGAGAGATCAATAGTATAGATCCTTGGACAAGGGAAAATTACTGTGTCTGAAGAAGGGAACAAATGAGAAAAGAAGTCCCAAATCAATTACTGACAGGATCTGGGGAAAAATGAAATGGAACATGGAATAGCAAAATGGCAGCTGTGTTATGTGTGAAATGAGTAGACGTGGCTTAAAATATATAATTACGATTTACATGCAGAAGAAACTCCTGCTCCATATTCACACATCTCCTTTCATGGCTGTACATGTGTGTAAGAGGATACATGCATTAGAGTCAAAGGGAAAACAGTAAAAACCATTATAAAATATGGGAAGGTTTATTCCTTCAAATGCACCTTTCCAAAGAGCACAGAATGACTAACACCTGAGCAATCACCTTGAAGAGAAACACTATCACCATTTGCTGAGTCTGCTTCAAATGCAACTCCATGATGAAGTCAGACAGTTTTTCAGGGACATACACATTCAAGATAAGCCCTTGCCCTATGATTTTTAGTGCTTAAGGTGGTACGTACTGTCATGGATTCAAGTCTACAGAATCAAATTTCAGTAGTTTGCCATTCAAATCACCTAATGATGACATGTCTTTGATGTGAGGGAAATTCTATTTTGAACACTGTTCAGTTTAGACCACAAAAGAATTAGGCATTTTATGGCCTACTGCAATGGGTTCAGCATTTTTTCTACAGGTATCATCTCAGAGACACCTGCCCTTTCAGTCAGAGTAACAAGCAAAGTGTTTCATTTGCTCTCACTGTGCTTGAGTTATATTTACTGAAGTGATGAGGTATCTTATCAAAGGTTTCAATATGGTTTGGAATGGACCCTGGCAAGCTAATGTTTTGCCAGTGACTAAAGCCAGAGTTTCTTTCTGTTTATGGTTTGGTCAGCAGCTAAAGATAATTCCTTTATGAAGTTTAGGTTGCCAAAGACCCCTTCATTTCTAAGTCACCAGACTAATCTTGCTGTCTTTCTATAGCCAGATTTCCAATGGTTTAATCTTCAAGAAATCTCATGAAGCATTTCTTCCTTTCAGACAATTCCCAGATCACCCGTGTGCCAAATTGAAGTCTTTGCAGTCATGTTTACATTGGAGTGCAGATTACAAGCCAACAGCTATCAGCTGGCACAGCCTGCACTGCACACAACATACTCCTTGTGTTTTCTTGTACATATTCACTGAGGCAACAGGATTAATGGATGCTTTCCCCACACCAAATATGATTTCCACGCACAAGGTGCATGATTAGTGAGCATTCTGGTAATGTCCATTCATCATCAGTAGTGTCAGTGCAGAGATGAGCATCCTTCTTCAAACACACTCCCTGAAACCATAGCAACATCAGCAAGACCATGTGGTTTTGTCCATAGTCATTTGCAGAGTCATATCATTTACATAAAGTTCAAAAATTTCAGCACATTTTCATATAACAGAATTTATTAGAGCATAAAGTTGCTACTAAACAAATCTCAATGTAGTAAAAGTTGGAACTAATGGGTGCTTCTGAAATAAGAGTACCAACTACTAAGTTACCCTGTGTACAGCCAACTAACAATAAAGATGGGGTTGAGATATGAGACACCAGATAATTTGCTGGCACAAATCACAGCAGCTTTGTGGAAGAAGCTCTAATGCAGCTAATTAAAGACAATTGAACATTTGAACCAAAACTTGTGTCTAGGGGCAGCTTTCAAAGCTGGGGAAAGACTCCTGGTGAAAATAAGAACTAATGCTATTTTACAATGACAAAAGTAAAATTATTTCAGCACAGCAGCCCATGTAAAAGTTGTACTACATTGCATTTTTGTGTGTCTCAGTTCTGATGCAATGTTAATATAATTACTTGGACAAATAAGGACTAATTTAAGTCCCTGAAAACAGAAAGAAATAAGGCTGAAGCCTTAATTAACTAGTACAAGTTACCTGTAATGGATATCCTGCCCTGAAGAAGGTGCAGTGCCCCTACAACATGATTTAGTACCTCTCCACCAGTGTCAGTAGCAGTCTCCTGTGCTCTCAGAGCAAGCAAGGTGCCTCCTGAACCCTTCCAGGGAAGGCAGCATCAGCCTCTCCTGTCCTAGGAAAGGACAGGACACTGCCAAGACAGTGCTAGGAAACATAAATAAGACCTCCTCTAACATGCACCATTTCTCCAGCATAGTCTGTGGTCACATCCACATCCCCCTCAACCTTAGAACCACTCCATGCACTCCCCAGAGGTGCAGCCAGCTGGGCACACTGCTGCCTCAGGACTCCTCAGAGTGGAAGCAGCACTGGGACACTGAGAATTTACAACATGCACCTTGTTCTGTCTCAGAAATAACATGGAAAGGAGATGGGGAGTCAGACAGCCTGGCTGGTTGAGGGAGAGGTGGTAAGGAGCAGTGCTAGTGAAGGTAGGAAGCCAGTGCCAAAACCAAGCCTGTGAGCCTTCAATTCACCCCATACATATCAAGAGAAGAGATGGATGCAGGGACAAGACTGCAAGTTTACTACATCATTTTTGGTGATGTGGATTTAGTTTAAAACACGCGCATCTCAATGCCTCCTTGCCAAAAACTGAACCTGAAAGCCTTAAATCCCACTGCCTCCCACTCAGGGCTCCTCCTTCACCCTGCAGACCTACACCCTACCTTGGGAGTCTCTCAGCCAGCAGAGTCTGCAGCATGTATTTTACCGTGACACGTTCCTACTCTAATCCTGACTTATACTAATGTTGTTCTGGAATTGATTATTAGGACAAACTGCTTATTGGTGTCTCTCCAAATCAATATTTCACTGTCTTCAAACCACTCAATTGTCCTTCCCCAGAGCAAAAGCCCATGTGAAGTGCCCAGTAACTTTAGCAGGAATTCAGTAAAGGCCATCAATGCAGATCCTCCAACACAGTCAGTCAATCAATCTTTATGGATTTCAGAGGAGTTGCACTGATTAGTGCTAGCTGAAGATTGACCTGCATCTTTACCCAGTAGGAATCTAAAGCAGCTTTTTTATTTCTTCCACATCACCTGTAAAGCAAGATCTGGTGACATCTGCAGTGAGCAAGTCTGCAACATTTCATTTAGAGTAGTTAACAGCCCACACAGTAGCAAATCACCACTAATGTCTGATTCTCACACCACACTGGGCTGTAAAACAAAAGCACCTCTTAAGAATTGCATTCAAAAAATGCAGCTGGTACTTCAGCTGTGTCCACAGAGGTCAACTCAATATCACTTCCAAATCCTTCCTCACCTCCCCTTCAAGGTAACTTTTTCGAACAGGCACCCCTTCTTAGCACAGAGGCTGCAGTGTTGGTGGTAGTCATGCAGGTGGGACAGGAGAGTATTTCCCACCTCAATGTGTGGGTTGGAAAGCCTGTGGCTTTATAGGTATTTCCACTCAACACCAGTGCCTGCAATGGGTAAGAGGTACCAAGCAGCCCTGGGCTCCTGCATCCTTGTGCCATCACATGGAGTAGGAAAAAAGCATAACTCTGCCTTTATCACTTTTGCTTAAAACGTGCATAAAAGACAATCTCTTGTCTACTCAAAACAGATATTTGTGGGATTGAATAAAAATGTTAAACAACGACCTAAAGGTAATTTGGGCAGAAAAATAGAAAAGGCAGGAGGACATTATTTTTCTTTTGCTCTAGCAAGTCTTGTCTTTGAGCAGTTATGTTGGCAGACAGCACATAAAACCTCTGTCATGGCCAAATGATTTCCAGCAAACTGGACCCTGGCACTTTGAGCTTTAAGCTAGGAATATGTATATCCTTTCTCCACTGCAGTTTGCTATGGATTTTATAGCTGTTGAGACTGAGAAAGCCTAAGGATTTGTGGGCTTCTGTTGACAGCTTTGATGTATTTATTTCCTTTTTCTCAGGTTGTCAAAATGACTTGAGAATTTTGGGAAATGGACACAGTTATTGCTTCCTATCCAAAAGGAAACAGCTATGGGAAAGCCAAGCACCCCATCAGAGCAAAGGGTGGCCAAGAGAGACAGCTTGCACAAGTCCTGGGCTGCAGTCACTCATGTCAGCCCCTCTAATATGCACTACCCACTTCTACCTGTGACTACACCATACCATGGGACACCTTCCCACACAGTGTCAGCTCACTACTGATCTTCAGCAGCTCTGCCAGGTCTATCTTCAAAGGAGACCATCCATCCTATTTCCCCCACAGGGGTTTAAAGACAGCCTGAGACACCCCACAGAAGAGGAAAACTATCAAAAATCAGACCGACCTGCCACCACTGAACAGCCATTACACCTTTCTTCATCACCTCAAGATGTCTGCAGCCACACCAACCCTCTGCAAAAGGTCTCTTGCCCCAAGATACAGACATTTCCTAGGATTCCTCAATAGGCAAAGCAATAATATATCTACAGGCAGGCCCTCCCAGCTCACATCTCCACCCAAAGGAGCAGAGATAGCCAGTCCTACTAGGCCAGTTTAATGTGTAGAAGCAATATTCAGTCACTAAGTCAAAACTTCCAGAGTCCATCACTCCCGTCTGGCTAAAGCATTATTTTACAACCTGAGCACTCGTCATGACAATAAACCAAACCTCTCCCCAACAGAAGTGCAGAAGGAGCTGTATCCTCAGTGGAGGTTTGCAACCAGGCAGGTTTTTAATGAAGTGGAAAGGGCAGAATCCACAAAATGGTTAAACATCTGGCAGGTGCTCACCCACTTGCCTGTGACTCCCTGCAGATGGCCAGCTTTTAGCCATGACTCCTCCTGAAGTTAGGAGACCAGCTTTGTCTCTTCAGCTGACACTTAGACAATACTGAAACACACTTGAGCTTATTTTCTCTCTTACTGTGCATCATTAGATATCCTTGGGAGCATTCATATTTTTTAAAAAGTTAATTGCAAAAGGGACAAATATACTGGAAGGTGACTGGTGTACCCAGCTGCAGCACTAGCCCAGCTCACCTCCTCACATCTGTAGTGTCATCTGATTGTGCCCATACACCAAAGTTGTCCCTGGCCTCATGTAAAAAAAAAAAAAAAAAAAAAAAAAACACCAAAAAAAACAAGAAAACCTCATTTTAGGCCAAACCTGCCCACATGCTGAAGAACACTATTATAGGTCAGAGTGAGGTCCCCATCTTAGTTTATTAAGAGCTATAGGTGAAACAGCAGGTGGTCTCCTCAGCAGCAGGTGTGGCCACGGTGCAAACAAAACATTGCTGCACGCAGGACAAGCCTTTCTTCCTGACATGGGCACCAGCAGAGCAAATTAAGGGTTCAGGCTGCATCCCCTTTGTATGCCAGCCAAATCCACACAGAACTGGACAGCAGAGCTGGTTTCAAGTTAAATCAGGGACCTCTGAAGCCTCCACAATGCTTTTGAACATGGTAAATACTCAGAGCAGCACTTGACTGCTCTGTCTCCAAAATAGCAAGAGGCATCACAAACCTCTCTGCAGATCTGTGTTTGCTCCTGAGCACAGACTGCACTGGAGCACTCCCTGTACTGCGTTAGCACTCACAGTATTTGCCTTTAGCACCCTAGCTTGTCTTAAACTACACTGGCTGTGCCTCCATCTGTCTAGCTGTCTTGTTACACATCCTTCTGTTTACACACAAGCTCTTAGCTCTTCGTGGTGCTTTGTGCTGTTTTTGCAGAGCCTCGTCCCTGGGGATTGAGGCACACCAGACAAACTGCTCTTGCTTTATATTATCTCTCCTTTTTGCACTCAGTATCATGCACTGCGCTATCATCTGCAAAGACTTATTCAAGATGAGATGCTCTCATCACACTAAATGTGCAACAACATAGCAGTATTTCCCACTCTGGGTTTGAACCAGACCCAAGATTTTAACTTCAGGCAAAACCACTACAGCAAGAGCTCAGAAACAGCCTAGAAGAATGATCCCGAGTGCCCCTATTGCATTAATAGACGAGGGCTGACTGCTGGAGGTGAGAGGACAGCCTTGCTCTCCTGTCTTTGTCAAGGCTGGCACAAGCTTCACAGCTAGGTAAGTTTGCTATTCACCTGACTGCTGCACCTCCCACAGAAACGAGCATCACCAGTGGAGACCTGTCTCTACACAAACCCTGTTTCCTCCCTTTGACAAAAGCAATGAGATTTGCTGCCCAAGTGCACTGGCACATCACCACTTACTCCAGAGTGTCTGGACAAAGGGTGCTGAAAGAGGAAAGCAGCATTTCTAGATGTAGCTGTGGTTAGTATTTTCCTCTCCCTCTTCTCCAAGGACACAAAAGCTGTGACCACTGTCCCCCTCCAGGGTGATCAGCCTGGGCAAAGGACAGCAACTTCTCCCTAGTTTTTATGCTCCAACATTTACAGTCTATAAATGGAATTGATTCATTTGTTCTTCTCCTTCACCAAGCAATGAGATAAGAGCACTGGTCAGTGTCAAGTGCTCCTGAATAACAAATGCAGTTGGCATTGGGACTGCTAAGGCTGGTAAAGGATTTGTTCACTTGGCAAGTGTATTATCAATGAGCACAGGTCAAGCACTGGAAAACACATTTCCAAAGAGGAATGATTTTACTGTTCAAGCCTTATTATTTCTTCACACAGAGATAACCAGAAGATCCTATCAGGAGTCTTGAAAAGCATAGAAGAGGCTCTCAAGCAGTATTCTTTGCTTTAAAAAGCAGTGTTCTTTGCTTCAGTGTTATTTGCTTTAGAAGGGAAAGCAATAATTAAAGCTTCTCCCAGAGATGCTCTGAGCCTCAGAAGGTGAGCTGTAATAAATACCCTGTCAGCAACCTGCCAGCTGAACACCCCATTCCCCTCCCTGGCAGCCCTGAGAAGGGCTGCACAGCAGAAGCTTGCCTCCCACCAGGGACAGAGAACCAGTGCAGGATCACAAATCCAGTGTTTGTGTCCCATCCAAGAGACAAATCTCAACTTGTGGGTGTTCTCATCTGTGTCAGCCTGTCCTGAAGGTTTGGAAGAGATGGGAACCAAGAAAGCACTATGTGGGAAAGAACGAGGTGCTGAGCAGTGCCAGGGATTGCTTTGCCAGACTACACTAGCTCAAGCCCATACACAAAGCTAAAGCCTTTGAAGGAAGTCTGTAATGATCAGATTTATGTATTCTTCTCAGACAGGAAAATATTATAAGGAAAGCAAATATTGTTGTGAGCCCCATGTAACACCCGCAGTGGCCACAGGTTCTCAAGGGGTATGTGTATTTCCCCAGTGAGCATGAGACACAGCCCTCTCTTTTGTAAGGGACTCCGCTTGGAAACTGCACCCTAAAGCGTTGCTGGAGAAAGAGGACAGAGCCTACATACTGCAGAGGACGACTTCTGCTGCTGCTTTTATTGGCTTTAATTCAGTAAAGTCAGCTCTGTTCAGTGAAGTACATAGATATGCACCTAAATACTTTTCCAGTTTAGGTCATTATGAAGAATGCAATTCACTGACAAATGTGGATGAATTGTTCAAGGATCTGTTCTAACCAACATACGTAGAGGGTGCTATGGGCCCTACAGCAAGCTTATTTCTCACACACATAATGTGTCTCATCCTGAAGCCAACTACTTTACTGTATGTATCATGCTAATAGTTAGGTCAGAAGCAAATCAAATTAAAGTCAAACTCCATTTGAATTTTTAGTCTTTATTGTGGTTGTACATTTGCCTTAAAAGGCTTGGTTCTCAAAGTCCCAGGCACCTACTCAATAAATTGGGGCACTTATGGCCTCAAGCTGGTCACCCAAAAAAGTGGGAAGGAAGCCACAAGCACTGCTGCTAAGCAGAGGTTTGGTAAAAGAGCAAATGCTTCCCAGCTCCCAGACTGTAGAAAATTTGGGTAGAGATCCTTATTTTATATGTGTGCATTTATTTTAAAATAATTTGGCATTATTTCAGCTATACACAGCATTCATGTTATATGCCCTGCTTAAATTATTTTGGCCAAACTCGTAAATCTGATAATTCAGGACTGGATATAACCAATTAGATTTACTTTATGATGCACCATAATCTGATCAAGCAGTCTCAAAGGATTTGACTTGTTAGCATTTCAAAAGCATAGGAGATTTTTGAATAATTTATTACACTTCTTTCAAGCTCATCTTTGTTAATTCATTATGTAAAGAGAAAGCAGATGTTTTACAGAGACTTGTGCCGTATCCATTTTAACTTGTATTAATGTTTCCAAAGATCCACCTTTGACAGGCAGCTCAGCTGAAAGTAACAGGTACTGAAAAAGATTTAGGAGGACCTGAACTGGGAAAGCCACAACCCTCAGCCCCAGAGATATGGGGATTTCCCCCACCCTCCCCATTCTGTGAAAGTAGTTCTCATTTATTTCTCCCTGTTTTCCTGTCTCTTGCCTCTTTCACCCAAGTTCAGTTTTAACACATCCACTCCTCCTTCTGCAAGAGGCTACAAACATTTATTGCATCAAAACCTCCAGAAATAGGAACATTAGTTGGATTAAACAAATCCACACAACCACAGTTCAATCGGATAGAGGCATTTCTCACCCTGCCCACTGATGTGATTTATGAGCTGGCATTTAGTCACCCTATTAAATACCAGACAGCACAGCCTCCTTTCCTACAAGGGCAGTTCTTTCTAGGGAGAGTCTTGCTGACTCGCCTGCATCCCAAGAGGACACCTTCCACAGGTTATTTTTGCTTTATTCTTGTTTTGCTCAGGAATGATTTATTCACCAGAAGTTTGCATCCCTGTGAACAAACTTTGCTGAGTTCCTTGGGAAAAGGGCACATGTTTGTTACTTGATCTGTTTTCTTGAAGCTCAGTGCAGGAGGATAACCCCCAAGGGCTGCAAAAGAACATCTTTCAGCAAAGGTCCCTCTCCCACTCTTAAGTGAGCAATGGCACCAGAGTGGTCCAGCCCCAAAGATACCATCACATAGAGATGTAAATTGAAGCACAACCTTCTCTTCACTAAGAATGCTTTTATAATCTACACAAATCTGACCACTCACTGCAAAACATTTTTAGCTGTATTCCTTCTGCAGCTTAAGACAGATACAAAGGGTATTTTTGTCTCACTAAACTGCTTTTAAGCACTCTTACCCCAAATGTAACCACACTCATAACAAAGCATTTAATTTTGTAATGACCCTTCACTGGGAGAGTGTGCCCATAGTATCAACCTCCACATACAACTGCATTGCAGCTGCCTATATATATATTTTAATATATATATGCTGCTATTCTGATTTTACTTCAAAGAACCAACTACCTTGGGTAGCACAGCTGGGTGTTGCACACACTGAGACTGACCACAAAGTAGGTCTCGGCACAGAAAAACAGGTCAGCTCCAGGAACCAACCCAACACAGCTCACAGCACGCTCTCAGCAAGAGGCACTGTGTCCCACATAGCCAATTGAAATTATGTGGTGAAAAGAGGATTAAGAGTCAAATACACTCATATTGGGAATAGGTATGAGCATCCTTTTGAAATATCTGTTCTACTTGAAATGTTTCTAACAGCTAATTCAGAAACATTTCTCATGCTAGGAGCCCACTTCAGTCTTGGGGATTTCCTGAGCTGAGCTGACAATCGCAGTGTGCAGAGGCACCCTGAAAATACAGAGCTCCAGTCATCAGGAAAGACTAACGAGCAGTCTGCTTCCAAGATCAGTGTCTGAAGAGTCCTATCTATCTAGAGTGCTTCTGGTGTTTCCTTACTGCCAGCATTAGAATAGACAGCTGCACCAGGAGAGGATTTATGACCCAGTAACAAGCATTTCAGAACACCCAAACCTAACAGGATGTTTCCTCACCTTTGTTGGCTGGCACAAAATAACAGAGAACACCAGATAACACAGGATTTCTGTTCCCATCCCTTGTCCCACCTAAAAAAAAGTATCATCAGGTTTTGATATAAACTCAAAAGTTCACCACTAATATATTAACCAAAACAGAGCAAGGTTATTTAATAGTTCTGTTTAGATGCCAACTAGTCACCAATTGTGGTCACCTGGAAATCCAGGGTGAAATTTATCTCGCCTAACTTAAAGTAGCGAATAGTTATCACTGTCTAAAGGAGCAGTTGCAATTCAGACACTTCTCTTGCAATAGGATGGATATGGAGCTGTTTTTCTCTATTGGCTGTAGGAGTGTAGACAACTACCTTAAACTTTGCAGATGTCTGAACTTAGGGAGACATGAAGCCTACTATTCTTCAGCTAGAACAGTTCTGCACACTCACACTGCAGTTGTCCGCAAATAGCACTACTGATGCATGCAGGACAGTCTTGTCCATGGGTCAAAAAAAAAGGAAAGAAATTACTTGAAGATTTCCTAGAATAAAGAGCACTTCCACTGCAAAAGATGTCCAACTCTGCCAGGTCAAGAGATTTAGACATAATTTGAAGAGACGTTTGCTGGAACTGAAGACTACTTGAGAGCTAAATTGTATTAAGAAAAGCTACAGGCATGTAAATAAGAACTCTGTGACCCAGCAAACATACTTCATGAATAAGCATTACTTCAAGTGAGGGTTGGGCCCATCTGAGGAAGTTCCTGCTGTTTCCAGTTCAATGCTGTGCTGCCCGACAATCCTTCATGGGAAAACAGCTATTTAGACATCGTTTGAACCAAGGCTGATAGAACTTCCTATCACAGTTCATGCCAAATGTCTTCTCCATTCTAAGTCATTGGTAACTTTTGAGTGTCAGCAGTTACAGTTTGGCAAGGCAACATGGTGAGCATCTGCACCAAGCAAAAAAAATTCTGTATGCAGCCACGTAGTAAGATGGCATTTTAAGATACTTGTGGCAGTGCTCATGTGAACTATTTTTCTAAAAAAGAAAGCCAATGATAAATCTGAAATGATCCCCAAATTTGATACTATTCCTGAGTAATCAAGAATATTTTTAATTTTTTTTTAAACAATAATGAGCTTTGAATTAACTCGTTAACTAGAAAGCAAATTCCGACCCAGGAAGTTGTATTTTGTCTTGATTCCATTTTCAAAACCATCTGGACATAAATCACACAAAATAGTATAAAAAATATACATGGCTATTACTAATTACGGTATGCTGTGCCATTTCTCCCACCACCTGCTAGGGATGACACAACATTACTCAAGAATAAAGCTTGATGAATAATGTTTAGACCATTTTCTTCAGCTTGCAAATGATTTCTGAGCAGATCCCCCCCATTTAGCTTGTTATTTAAAATAAGTCACAATGGTTTTGGTGACTAATTCCTGATCCGTAAGTTGTTTATGAGCACTGCATTGTGAGTGTTTGAGATTTGTAATTCAAATCTTTGGTGCACAGTTCAGATCAGGCATGTAACTCGACAGTGGTTTTCTCCCTGAGTAGGTAACAAGATCACCACCATAACAGTATGAGTATTTGCATTTGTAGACTCAAAGTTCACTTTCTACCAATAATGTAATGGTTCCTTACAGTTTTCTGCACCTTCACAGACCGTTTAAAGAATGCAGAAACAAGGTAAACATTAAGGAAGCTTGTGGGTCAGAAGAAATGTGGGAATTACCCAAGATTACTGCTGGTTTTAAAGCTACTCCAGTAAAGCAAGAAAGCATCAGCTCTTCCTAGCAATGCTTCCAAGAAATATGTTCACTGCTGAATCAATGTAATATGAGACTTCACAAGCACCTGAAGACAGAGACCTTCTGAAAACAACTGTTCTGAGCACTGTTCATCTCAGTCATCTTCCTGCATAGATAAGAATGGCTTCATTAAGAAGGCACTAATCCTGGAGGAAGTCACATGTGGACTGTTCACTGGATGAGGGTTTCAGCTTCCTCACATCTCCCATCTTTTAACCTCCATTACACACACCAGTTTCATTCTGAAGATGGACAGATTTGAAAGCACAATATACATAAGCAAGGCCCATTCCCTGTGGGAGAAGTGGCACAGGAGTATTTCTACAATCCCCCCAGCTGTTCAGACCCAAGCTGACATTTTGGAAGAAGGGTAATTGCATTGCTGGCTAAAGGAGATAACACATCCCTCTTGCTCTTTAAGCCCTTTCCAGGGCAGCACAGGTAATCTCCCAGTTTCCATCCCCCTGAGTTCCATCCAACTCTGTGCAACCAGAACTACAGCCCTCACCTCCCAAGTTCCTAAATTTGACCTTTCTCCACTTCATTTGTCCATTTTTAAAAAAAATACACTTGCCTCATCTAAGTCAGGCTTCCATGGAAGAGGTTCAAGTCAGCGTGGCCAGGAGAGCAAAGACTACTATAGTTTCTGAAATCTCAGACTCATCCCTTGCTAGCTGGCAAACTCCTAACCCATGTTTTTGAGATAGCATGCTCTGTGCCAAGGAGCAGTCAGCACAGGACTTATCTCCAAGGGCAGGATGAGCTGGGAGCCAAGGGCGACCCCAGGACAGCAGTGCCCTCAAGCACCATCATGCAGTCCCACAGGCTCCAAACAGTGAGCAGAACCAGGTGCTGGTATCAACATCCATCAGCAGTCCCAGAGAGATAGCAATCATCAAATACACTTTGCTATCAACCAGCCCAGCAATGCATCATCAAAGCTTTGAAGCAGAGGCCTTAGAAAGAAAAGATGTCATCCTTTAAGTGCTTTTCCCTGCCAGGCCATCAGCTTTGCCCATGGGCTTCCCAACCATCCTCAGACTGCATTGTAGAATTTCACCATTACAACACCCAGTGCTACAGACCTGTTTGTAACTACCAGGCACCCACCAACTTTCCATACATTTTTACATACTACTCATTTCCCAGGTACACTCTTAAGAAGGTTTAAACAGAAGACAGGCACACCCAGAAGTACTTTCAACCTATCCATATGGAGCAGAAAGCTGGAAGAAAGAAGTGGTCTGCCCGGGATTGGGGAGCTGAACATGGAGAAGGAGCACAGGCACTGCAAACCATGGGGAGGGTCACACCTGCTGCACCCAGCCTCTACAGGCAAGCACGCTACCTTGCAATCAAATATTTCTGGAAACTAGCCTGTAGCAAAAAGTGGATAAAAAAAAAGTAATAACCAGACAGCATCCCCTGGCCTATATTTTGCAGGCCTGCAGTACACTAAAGGGAGGACAAATGAAACTTATGAGAAAGAGCTTGCACTTTCAAAACAAAACAGATTGGCTGAGCAGTAGAAGAAATCACCTGTGAAGCAGCTGTAGCATCCGCCCCACCACACTGTTAACTACACCTTGTGTAACAACACACTGCACCTGAACGCTCCATGCTTTGTAACATCTCAGTCTGTTGATCTTCTAGGACTAAGTTTATTTATACAGGATGGCACAAGCAGATCAAACGTCCCTCCAGACTAAAGTTTATGAATGTGTCATCGTGGAAGTTTGCATGTTCCAAAGCACTTGTGGCAGGGGGACATAGTACCTAGTCAGGAGGACATAGAGAGATGTGCCATAACCAGTATTAAACTTAATTATTAATTAAAACATCAGAGAAGACTTAAAGTTCAGTTTAAATTTTGCCCTATTAATTATGATTAAAGTACTTTTCTCAACGTGCTAGTAGCATTTTCTTCATTAATGCAGTAATTTCTCTCATTATTTTTCATCTGCAAGTCAGCCTCCCTTGCACCAGCATTTGGGCTTGCCATGTAAAAATAAATTAAAAATTGCAACCACCCTTTCCAATGAAAAGTTATCCTGTGATTCTACTCAGAAGGTCAGCTCAGCCATGTGTTCCCAGTTTGCAGTTCTGTCATAGGGAGATGAAATGCACGGTCAAATTTCTTACAAGTTAATAGAATTCCACTTTGATGGAAGATTTGACTGATAAGAGGGGAAAAAAAAAAAACAAACTAAAAGACAGCTTAACACTCCAGTAGCTGCTTCAGATTTACTCACATGTTCTGCCTGTTTCTCAAATATGTAAACTAGTTGTGCACTTGCTAGTTGCTTAAAAAAACCCAGAAAGTTTTGTGTCCTGTTGTTCCTGGGGTGAAGTGCTCAGGTTTCCACCTTTGTGGTGATGTTTTGCAGCAGTGCACTAAATCTTTAGCTATCTGTCAGGGTGACTGACACATTTAGACTTCTGGAGCCCAGGGGAGCTTTCAGGATGGTGGCTCCAGACTAACATTGTCCATCCCATCTGTTAACCCACTCAAAGGGCCTGGCAGAGAGAGCTGAGTATGGCAGGAAGAATACAGCTCTCCTTAAAACAGTGCAGGCTGGGAGTCCTCCAGGCTCATCTCATTAAACCCAAAGTTTAGAGTAGGGGAAATACCCTAGATCAATGAAAACTGGCTCAAGAGAAGACGTGTTGATCTTTCGCCTAGAAAAGAGAACAAGTTAACATGGGACTTACCAAGACTGCCTGCCTAGTTCTCTAATGGCACAGCAGAAATGGAGGGCACCACACTAGCTCCTGTTTGACATTACTCACCAGGAAACCCAAAGCTTCTGCCTTCCTTTGCACAACCTCTTTATCCTCAGATCATAATTTATTGTGTCCTCCTTACCAAGAAAACTTTTCTTTAATGGAGAATAAAACAAG
Organism: Ceryle rudis; assembly: GCA_033439905.1. Classification (NCBI taxonomy): domain Eukaryota; kingdom Metazoa; phylum Chordata; class Aves; order Coraciiformes; family Cerylidae; genus Ceryle; species Ceryle rudis. The sequence goes on along the minus strand of JAAGNO010025641.1, from coordinate 29,271 downwards.
CTAGGTTTTAAAATCATTTTGGAAATAAAATGCTACACCTGGCACAGTTAGGGACTGACAGCACACTTTTTACTGGCAGAAGCAAGTGGCTAAAGCAAGGATAACAAATGGGAAAAAACAAAACCCAAAAGGCAGAGGAAGGATCTTGGCACTAGGGCTGTGGGCTGTAAATTTGTTTCCTGTTGCTGTGTTTAACCCCAAGAGAAAGGTGGAAGTGAAGAACTGGGGCTTTCATGTCTCTGTGGGACTGGGAATAGGACCGGAGCTGTTGCTTTCAGCTAAAGGCTTGCTCTGCAAGACCAGGGCAGCAGTCACAGGTTTGACTCCCTGCAGTGCTGGGCAAACAGAAGTAGTCAGGGGGCATTTCTGGTTCCAGCTCAGCATCTTGCTTAAACCCATGTCACCAACACTGATGTTGTTAGGGAATACTGATACCTGGTCTGTACCTTTCCAGACAGCCCTTGTCACCCCCTGCCTGCTCCCAAGGGAATGAGGACCCAGACATCAAACCATTAACTGCTTAAAACCCCCACTGTATTATCTTAAATCATTAGGGAAGAGAAGGGTTTCAGTTGCTTTTTGACTTCCTTTCCTACTTGTCCCTCCCAACCCATTTTATTGTGCTCCGTTTTGCTCTATGTTTGTGTGAACATGTGTTGTTTCATTTGCTAGTTTCCATTTCTTTGGGAAAGCTGAGCATTGTGCTGGACTATCTCTCCATTCTCGTGGTCTGTTTCACACAGTAAAACCAGCCAGATGACAAAGCACATGGGTACCATACATCTTGGGCAAAGACATCCTCATGAGGCACAAGGTGAAAGGCACTGGTCTTCACTACAAATTGCAAACTACTGTAAAAAGGGCCTGAGGGGGGAAGGAAAGAGAAGCAGAGACTAATCTAATTTGTTAGACCTCTGCCGCAGCTGCTTAACTATTATTGGCTTGGGAAATTACTGTCAACATGCCCAGCTCTCCAGCCAACTCATTCAGTGACATTACTCCTACTTGCAGTGTTTCTCTCAAGAGTTCAGGCAGAAAGTCTGTGCTCAGACCACTGAGCCACACACCTACCACCAGCACCTGGCCTGCAAGAAAGACTGGTTACTTCAGCAAGCTAAAGGTAGAGCAGAGTATCATTGACTATCAGAAAAGAAGACTTAACAGGTAACTGGCTTAGGAAGAAATCCTTCACCATCCAGAGCCAGTAGCTCAACAGCAACAACAGCTTAAAGCAGACGCAGCAGTTCCAGCACAGGTTAGGCCAGAGCAACACAGGGCATCAGACTAGCTGGCTCTTCTGTTCTCAGCAGACCAAAGATCCACCAAGAGACACAACTGGACCAAATCTTTGTGACACCACCTTTAGCTCCATATATTCCTCCTTTTGTGCTGTGTGAAGCACACAAGCCCCTTTCAGCTCATCCTCTGCCAACAGACCCTACCATCAGTTAGTCTTAACCTGCAGAGCCACTGAAACTGATGGGAACACAGTCCTGCACAAGAGCTATGGCAAGCCTGAGACAAAAAGAAGTGAAAAAACAGTTCAAGTACTTTGGCTCCAGTTGCCAGAGCAACAAAAGCCCACCTCCTCACCAAGTACCTTAGAGAACAGAGTTGAAAGATAGGAGAGAAGGGTAAGTAAAAAGCTGCAGAGAACAGCATTTGTGTTTGGAAAAAAAATCAGATGAGACTGCAGGTCTTTGGCAAAGAAGGTCACAGCTTATCTCTGCCTAAACACACGTGTATTGGAGAGAGGAGGGAATGGGAGGAGCAGGAGGTCACAGATCATGCAATAGAAAGCCTTGGTGAGGCCAGAAGCCTTGTTGGTGTCCCTAGCTTCAAGTGCAGCTAACCCCTAGGACAGGCAACATTGCAAAGAGATACCTGCAGATCCACCCACCAACATCCACCCTCTGATTCTCCCATCCTATTACCCATCTCTCTCCAAGCTTTGAATGGACACTTCTAAGGAGCTAACACACCAACACACTAGATTGAATATATGCAGTGTCTTCCATGCGATGGTGAAGTAGGAATCCCAAGAATCACATACTAGGCACATGCACACAGGTTGCACACAGAGCGCAGACAGTACACCGTACACAAATGAGGTTACGTCTGCATTTTACCTGCACATCACATATCTTAAACTGTAAAAAATTATCCTGTACCAGAGACACCAACTGTGATCACTCGCATGTCCAGGCTATAAAAATAAGGCCTTTCCCTCAAAAGCACATTCTCAGAAACAATCTAATTAAAGTGTCCCATTTTCAAAATAATTGGGTCCACACACACCTTTAAATATGAACCTGGACTTCACCCAGGCTTTACACAGAGCCTTCTGGAGAGCCAAAAGTCATGAGAACAATTTGTTCTTGGGGAGAACAGCCCCAATGCCACAGGAGCATCCTGATTTCATCAGTGCAACTGCTATTCAGTTAAGAGCACTACTGACCACCAATCTATAAACCACACATCCATGCTCTAAAGACAGTAACAAAGCTGGTAGTGTTTGCAAGCCACAAACATTAAATTGTATGTATTGCTTATTTAAAACCATCACAAGGTTCTCATTTGAGTGATTAACTACCTGCTCGGTCCCATAATCAAACGAAAAGCCCGGATCTCTGCTGACCCCAAAACACTTAAAACAATCAGTAACAGCTAAATAAGAACTGTCCTCCATTTTACTTTCCCATTTTACCTTTCCATATAGCTTTCTCCCCTACACAGCCCCCAGTGCCCCAGCAAGATGACATAAGTCTTTCCAGGCCCTTAAAAGCATTTTCACAGACCTATTTTTAAGTCTAATAAAGTCACCTTGTTAATTGCGTCCTCTTGGCTTCCTTGGATAACCACTGCTGAGGATGACTTCACTTCAGGGCAGGATTTGATTGCTTATGTGGATATTCATACAGAACAAAAAAAAAATCAGCAGAACAAACATCTCCAAACTGTGTCCTGATGTGTTATTAGACAGGTTGTTAAGATCAGCAAAGATATATTTTGGGGCTCAGAACTCAGTAGGTAGCCGTGTTGACAAGCAAGGCTAAACAAACAGCACATGCTCGAGGTGATATTGCCGACACGATACCTTAGCCTCCTTACAATCTTTCCTAACAGCCAGAGAAATGCTATGCGTGACTCAGGTGCAAGAGTCAAGCATTGTGCCCAATATAATTTAAAGCCACCTCGATCTGGAGTTAATGCAAGCCAGCCAGAGCAGGAAGGAGCCTGGCTGGCAAAGTCCACCTGGGGAGCAGGGCAGGTACCTGACAGCTTCCTTATGCTGGGCTCTGCTGCTGCAGCCATTCTGCTGACAATCAATTTGTTGGTCCTGACAGAGCCCACTCAGGGAGGACAGCACAAGCCACACTTGCTCCTCTGATGACAGCCTCAGCAGGTCCCCTAGTGGCACCATTTCTTATTTGCCCTCAGACCCACCAGCCTGATTCATCACATCAGCTCTCCATTCAAGGCAGCTGGACAGGAGACTGTATTAGTTCTGTTTGCTTGTTCTCATCTTTCCTACTCCTCTGGGAAACTTTAAAGCCTCCTAATTCTTGCTGTCAGCTGTTAAGATAATTAGAGTTATTTTCTATTGCAGCAAAGCACTTTGATTGACATCCTTGTAAGGGCACGTCCTCTGGCAGAACTGGAGAACAGTGTATAGTGTCATTAGTTTTGAGGCAGGCAGGGGAGGGCAGGGATGTTATTCCTCCTTTGGCTTCCCCATTACAGTTCTTAACAGATGACAGTGCATTTTGTTGAGTTTAGCTTTATCTTAAATGGGTCAGACAGTCGCTGACCGCTGTTTCTTGATCCAATGTTACATCCAGAGAGGGAAGAACAAACCCAGGCAAAAGCTTGGTAGGAAGATGCATTTATTACATCTTTAAAAAAATGGTCCCATCACAAGTTTGAGGAAATGTCACCAGAGCTTTTCCAACTCCAGCCTCAGGAGTTTTGCTAGGTCCTTGCTTCTCAGTCATACCCATTACAAAGCAAGAATAGAAATGAATGGCTTAAAAGTACTTTACACAGGTCAGCATTGCTCCTTCCCCTGGGTTACATCTGAGCTTTCCTGTTCTTTTTCTCTATGAATCTACCTACCAACTAATGTTTTGCTATAGCACAAAACCACCAAGAATAAAATAAGAACAAGTCCACAATGAGGACTGCTTACATAAGAAAATTCAAGAGAACAAAATTTGCTTTTTCAGCTAAGAAAATAACACACTGAAAGTCTACATTTGGAATCAAAGTTTTATACCTGCTATAGTTTAAAGAATGTTTAAGGTGATGTGAGATACCATCAGGTGGTTGTGTTCATCCAGGACAGGCACAATTTTTCTTTACTCTGTTCTTTCTCCTACATGCAGAAAATTAATACCTTTCCCAGAATGCAAAGGTGACTTGGAAAGTTTCACCTGAAATGTCTCAGCTCTTGCAAAATTACAACCCAAATCCTACCAAGTAAAGTAGCAAGTGTTTGGTGACCCACGGAGTTCTGTTTTTCAAGAGATGCCATGGCACACAACATCTCACCCCTGAGCCCAGGATCAGGCTCTGACAGACATCCATCCTGAAAAAGTTACAACCCTACTCTGCTCTGTACTTCCAATATGCATTAACAGGAAAACCACACACAGCATCCGACCTCTCCAGATAAACTGTTCTAATCTGAACACACTATCTCCAGCTTGGATGCATTCAGCCTAAAGACATGTCTTAAAAAGCTGCTCTTCTACTACCTTTCCTCCCACTCACTTAGTACAAGGCTGTGGAAAGTGCATCTCCTAAGTATTTTTCACTTTACACAAGATATGGAGGAAAAAACAGATCTCATTTCAAGAGTCATCCTCATCAGCAACAAAAAGGTCTATGTTCAGTGAATATTTACCATTTATAAAGAAAAAAAATAATTGGCTGATCTGTGCTGTGCAGATTAGAGATTTTTCAAAGGTTTAAAACTGAAGCTGGCACAAGTCCAGACACTGTAGTTAAAAGGTAAGAAGTAGGAAGTACTTTAATAATAGAGGCGAGCTAGTCCATTCCTAATTAACAACACAATGGGGATCACACTACAGCACGATGACTTTGGGCAGGGAAAACACGTCGTTAGTAGTAAATAAGTATTTATATTTTATTTGTATTTATACTTTGGCTTGGCATGCCAAAGCACACCCAGAAAACACAAAGGAAACAGAGTTCATTAACACTGCAGCAGTTTCTGCACTCCCAATTTTCTCCTATTCTGCTGCAAGTTAATCCAGACTTCTGATATGGCACCATCAACCATAAGCTCTGCACCTCCCCAGGGTTTCAGAAGGACCGTCAGGGCATGGGGCTGAACTTCTGCCTGGTGGCTCTGTGAGCAGCGTTCTTCCCAATCACAGCACCAGAAGTATCCAAGCCCTCTCCATCTACATTTGCACTGAACTCTTGCTATAATAAAAACAAAGCAAGCCACACTACAGCTACCATCAGCCAGAGCTCCTCCAGCACTTTTTGCTAAGCAAGGAGAACACAGATGAAGAAACCTTCTGCTTAATTACATCTCCACACTGTAGTGACCTGCCATGCCCTGCCTGCATTGAAGGCAGTGGGGTGCCTTGATCCCTGAAAAGATATTGGCTTTCAGTGCAAGATGAGCATCTGTAATTAGCGGCACGTATCAGTTTCATCCATCTGCAGTGCCCAGGGGAGCCAACTGTCAGAATAGCTCCAGCTGTTTTAATAAAGCTCAAACCCACGGTCTAAAGGTTAGCCCCCTTCTAAACCACACTTAAACACTTCAGGTGGCCTGACTTTGTGGTCTGCTTGCACAAAGGACTTCGCTTCCCTCATCTCTTTGTGATTCAGTGGCACCAAGCAAATTGAGAAAGAGGCAAAGTTGGTGGGGGCATTGCTGTAGCCCTTGGAGGTAAGACCAAGGAGCACCATTGCAAAAATCCCTCTAGCAGCCTGGCAACACATGGTAAGTGCTCTGATCCAGGATACGGTGGGCAGGATTGATAACACACTAAAGGGCAGTTTACACACTGCATCAGGAGGTGGAGACCCTCATGCAACAGCAAGAGCTGCTGAACACCTCCATGCATTTCCAGCAGAATGGAGATCAGCTCCACATTCCCCCTGCTTTCCTCCAGGACACACCAAGCTTGAAGAAAACACCCTTAAATACAAATTATAAGGAAAGGTCCACTCATTTCACATCTTTCTGTTCCAAAAAGAAGTACTATGCAAAAGGTAAGGAAGCAAAAGTGGGACAGAATCTTAATGCAGAAGAATGAGGAACATTTGCATAAAATGAGATTGGAGAGGCTTTCATCAGCACAGGCTGTTTCCAGGTAGATCAGGATGGCTGCTGAACTATTTCAGCACATCAGAGCCTAAGTAGAGCAAGACTGGATGTTTTTGTGACAGTGGCCTTGTCAAGACCATTATTTCTTTTTCCCTTTACCCTGAAACACCAGGACATGTGTGCTGTGCAACTTCCTGCTGAGGCTAATGCAGACATCAGACACCAACATCAGCACTCCATGGGGAAGCTGAACCATTTGTGGTCTCCTTGGAGCCTCTGTTACCACACTGGGATAAGCTCCTGATGCTTTGCGTGGCTTTGGTAAAGTACCACCTGCTGTCAAACCTGCCACTTGCAGTCAAGTCCCCAGGGACCTCAGGATCAGCTCATTTAACTCAAGCCTCTTCTGCACTGCAGTGCACCTCTCCAACAACACGAACCAGTGTCCACCTCCATACACTGGCTTCTTAACAGAGATATTCAAGAATGGTATCTTTCATATGTTCCATGCATCACCTCTCCTTGATGAAGGCTGAGATGTGAAGACACACTTCCTTGGTCTACAGAACTGGCAGAAAGCTTTTCATTCAAAGGGTTCTAAGGAGTCAGGGTTTCCCTAGGCTTTGCCCTTGCTAATAAAGGATTGTACATTAAGAACCCGTAGCAACTTACCACTGCAAGACAATCACTGCCGATGCTTCTCCTGACAAGCAGGTGAAGGGAAACTGGTCCATGACTGATGTTAGCCATGTTAATGCCTGGTAGGCTCAGAAACTCAAGATATGTATGCACACAGCACAGGGACCTGCATGGAGGAGGACAGGTTACAGGACCCTCTGGTAAACTCACTCTGCTTCTCAGAAACACAGCAACAAGGAAGCATTCCCAAGTTTTTCCCCCTGGGGTCTCATTTGAACACTGTTTTCCCTAAAGCTAAGGCTCACGCCCAGCAATGCATTTGTGAAGAGAGGAATTGCACAGCAGAGAGGAGAGCTCAGGCAAGTTTGGACAAGGCAGCAACTCCCAGCAAGCTGAAATTCCCTTGGAAAGTAGCAGCTACAGATGCGCCAGCCAGTGTCACTGACACCAGACAGTGCTAAATACTGCCACCGGCAAATGAACGGTGTTCTGATTTCAGTGTCTCTTCTGCACTTTTTAGATGAAATAACCTTTTGGTATAAGGATGGGTCAGTCTGTCTAATCAGTTAGGGGTTAGGCAAAGAGCAAAATGGGAAGAAAGGATGAACAAACAGTGCCAATTATTTTTTCAGCTCATTTTGGATTCTCTCCATCCCCACCCAAGTCTCTAGCTCTATCCTTGCAGATTTTAGCATTTTTCCCCACCATCATGCGTCACTTTTTATCACTCCTGACATTTGGTTTCTCAAGTCCTCCTCGTCTAATCAGTGAAAACTTTATCTGTCTCTCCCCGAAACAAAGTCTCAGTGAACTATTTCAGAAGAGATGTCAAGAGCATATCTTTCTCCTGACAGGCAAGAAACTGCTTAATCACGGTCCTGATACCCTATATGACAGTCTGTTCAATGCATTAACTTATACTTTCTGGCATTAAAGAGATAACAGAAGTTTTTAAAAAGCTCCGGATGCCAAATCTCAAGCAACATCTTTAGCTCCAATTGCCAAAACCTGTGCTTACTCATCCACTGTTATTCCCCGTTGCACATTTTCTGAATGGGAAGCCAAAAAGCTGAACACATTTTAACCTAAATAATCATGCACAGATAACAGCAGGAACTATTATAAATCACTGATATGTTTTATATTTTAGGGGGAAATGAGGTTATTTGCACTATATTTCATCTGGTGCCCTTCCCAGGGAGAAAAAGCAGGATAGAAGTCAGGTATGGTTGGGGTCAGTGCTGGGCAGACAGGAGCAGACAGCAGGCAGACATCAGAGTGATTTTCCATAGATGGACAAGCTTGGATCAGACACAGAAAAATCTTACCTAAGCATATAATGACATATTATTAGTATATGCTTAAGAGTATTATAATGGGTAATGGAATGATGTATTTATATAATAAATAACCACCTAAGCTTTGAATAACACATTAGCAATAAATACAGGGTTTTCACACTGCATTCTCTGAGTCAGACCAGAGTCCTCCATGGGCAGCTCTGGGGCCAGCCCAGCTCAGGCTGGCCTGAGCTCCCCCTATCTAAGGGCAGTTAGGCACAAACCCAGATTTCTGGGTCTACCAGGGAAATACCTATTCCTGCCATCACTGCACTCCTGGCCTCAAGTGGGTCCCCTTTGCCAGAGCCCCTACTGCCACTAGGGCACTGGTAGCAGCTGGCAGACTCCCCAGAGCTGAGAAACTCTGAATATCCACCACAAGGAAGCTTCCTGGCTGAGACAGTCTAGCACATCCTGTGACACAGGACACCAGCATTTCAAGTGAGACACTATGCGCCGCTAGTTAGAGCTCAGCATATAGATTAACAGCAGTACTTGTTGAAACAAATGCCCGCGTGAAAATTTATTTCTCATCCAAAGCAGAACATCAACTTGGACAAATTCAGATACTGAGAAAAACTCAGCCTTGAACTGTGCATCTCATTTCCAGCTGGGTTGTCAATGTAGAGCTCCTCTGCGTTCCAGGGGCACTTAGGTACTCACCAGTTTAGGGGCCAATGCTTACCTTTTAGTCAGCCCAGGAGCACTGCCAAAGCTTGAGTGCAAACAGCACAAGAGCAGAACAGACTCACTGGCTGTTAGCCCCTGCACAAGCTGCCTACTCTCATACCCTTCTCAGGCTGGAATTATATCCAGGCCTAGAAAGTTTATCTTAGCTTCCACCAGTACAAATCAGAGGATATTGAGTAAGGACACTCATCAGCATGCAGAGCTGAAAGGCCACACTGCCACCAGCCCCAGGACTCACTGCAGGCTGTGTGTACTTCTGGAAGGAGCAGCAACTAATCCTACCCTCTGCACTAGCATCCTCCAGAGACACAAGCCCCATTCCCCTCCAGCAGCAGGCTAGCCCAGCCCTGCTCCAGTGGGTTTGGTCCTGATCATCACAGTGTTAGCAAGGAGGAACAAGTGGGCAACAATCATTTTTCCTGCAGCAGGGGAATCTATGTTTGTTCTCATAACATAATAGCAAATTTTAATCAATTATTCAGTTATAGAAAATTTTAATTTTAATTAGTTTTGATAATTAGTCTCATGTTTTCTGTGTGCAGTATATTATCCCTTCCTACTCCCAGCACTGTTTTTCCATTACTTTACACTTGGGTTTTACAGCAGAAGTGCAATGTTAAATATTTACAAGCAAAATACCCCCAGAAAGTATTGGTTTCCAATTCCAAAAACTAGATGTTTCAGTGAGTGCTTTGGTTAAAATTGTATTTTAATAAAAATCTTGTAGGAAAAAAAAATCTTTCTGGAGGAGCTTTTCCTGCAGCTACTGTCAGTACATCCACAGCAAGTTCTCTCAGCAGTCTGGCTTTAGGCAACACACGAGTTTATAGCAAAGACCCAGCAATGCTGGACAAAAATGGAATAAAAGGTCAGAGGTGGAGAGATTATAAGTAAAACAGGTGAAAGGAAAAACCTCTCCTTCCCACTGCCACACGCTGCTGACAGAAGAGCTCATTCCACAGCAAGATGACAGGGGTGCAGGCGAGGGATGAAGAGGGAGCAGTGATATTCAGCAGTCATGTTTTACTCCTGCTCAGATGAACCCACAGCTCCTCCAGCCACATCAGACCCCCAGAACCATCCCCACATTGCTCAGCAGGGAAGAGGGGCGAAGCTCCAAAGGCCAACAGCACAGGGAGGACAGAGTGAAAGGCAGCTCTGGCTTTCAGCTCCTCAGAGCACAAGGGGGACAGGTACCCTCAGCGCTCGGAAAAGACACAGAGACTAAGTAAAGCTGTGGCAGAAAATATCCCAGCAGAAGATACCCCCGAGCAGCTCTCCCTGGGTCCCTTGGGACCCAATCGCTAGTTCCCAAGTCTTGTGTGTCCCATCTGCTCTCTCCTAATTCAATGGTGCCACCTAGTGCCACCGGCATTGGCACAGGACAGCCCAGGGAGGGGGCTGCAAAGGGACGTTTGCTTCCCTCCTCTTCTGCTATCTGGCTTCTCCCAGGGGTCCAGCCCAGTTGTTAGTGGGGTTCTTTTGCAAATAGCCCGCAGTGGGATGGGGTTTATCACCCGCTGTCACACAGGTGAAGGTGGTAAAAAGCCTTCAGGAACAAAATTCCTCCTAAGCTTTGGGGTCTGGGACTCGGGGACATGCTCTGGAGAGGGCAGCTGTGGAGGTGGCTCCTGCTCACAGAGAGGGCTGTCTGCAGCCTGACTTCCCATCACCTGTTTTCACCACACTTTTCCCAGGGGAGGAGAAAGAGATCACTACAACTCAGCTAAGCTTCTTCCTCACAGACCCCAGCATTCCCAGGAGGGCTGATCACCACTCAGAGCCCTCCAGGAGGATCACAGCTCATGAGTAGACAGAAATTGGATGAGACACAAACAACAAGCTAAAATCCTACCTTACAGGTCTGAAAACCAGCAGAATGTAACTTAGCTGTCAGACCTCCCCACAGCTTTGATACTTGTGTGAGCAAGACCCTGTGCAGACACCCACCAGATTTCAGTGTTTCCTTGCACAGGGAGGGGCCAGATCCTGAAAACCAGTAGGCAGAGTGAAACCTCAGGCCCACCAAGACCAGAGCCATGGCCCGCCAATGCTGCTGTAAGGGCAGGATGCAAGAAACAAGTTGAGACAGCCTGCTTCTCCTGAAAGCTGTGCAATGTGACAAAGGCTGGCTTAGGCATAAACTACTGGTTTATACCCTGCTAAGCAGGTACTTTCCTCTTGTCTCATTGTGCTATGAGCTAGAGCTCAAAGGCAGAGGAACAGAAGAAAGGCAACTGGATGTCTTGCTGAGCTTTTTACCTTCCACACCAAACTACTATAAAACCATCACTGCTACCAGGGCTCTCTCTCCCTCCCTCAGCCTTCAGCCCTAAGAAATTAAGGATAATTCTAACAGATGTTTGTTTAAAGTGATACAGTGTTCAAAACTTCTTTTCCTGAATGAAATGAGACTGCGAGAATACAGCAAACCTGTTCTTACTATTCCAAAGCACAACCATGCATACATCCAGGTAATTTCAATTAAATTAGGATGAAATGATCTCAGCATCATTTCCTCTACTTGGAGGTGGGGTCAGATTGTACTGTCAAAATTAATTACAGGAACTGGTCACTGATTGCACATGTATTCAAAGGTTCCCCTGGGTTTCTGGGAAATCAACCCAGTCTCTGCTTTTCAGGGACACATGACCTGAAGAGAAATCACTTAATTTCACAACCTTGAGATACAAAATGGCAGCTTCCATCTATGGCAAGAGAATGAAGCAGGATCTGAAAGACGGGGTGTTCAGATCAAAGTCCTGGCCAACCAGCACAGTGTTGTCATCTCACAGATCAAGTCCAAGACACTTTTTGGACCTTACAATAATTGGTATTGATCAATGCCTTGAGAGGCCATTCATGGCTCCAGTGCACCTCATCTCACATTTCCTGGTGACAGGAGCCACACAGGCTTTGCAGTGAGCTGGATTGTGACATCACAAGCTACTGTAAAGTGAATTTGAATGTTTCAACTTCTTATGTGGATGGATTTTCATGTTTTCTCTATTGCCTTCTTTAAACACTATTACTATTTAATGACAGCAAAACCATCATCCAGTGCAGACTGCAAGGACATAGTGCCCAGATAAACTGTCATGCAGGGAGCACGAGGAAGCCACATGAGCAGGTTGGAGTGTTTGCACAGGTCTGTGCTCAGGCAAACAGCAACCTGAGCAAGGCAGAAAACACCCCTCTGCAGCTGCTCCAGCACCAGCCCTGAACATGCCTGCCACATCTTCACCCTCTCTGTTACCACCGCTCCAGGATTAATGTCACTACCTCAGCATCACACCACAGCAAGACTAGACACCATGATGCTCCTGACTTGTCTGAGGCTAGAGAGGAGGAACAGACCTGTCAATCCGACCCACGGAAGGACCGTGAGTACTTCTAGGGACAACTGGGTGCCACGGCACTCCCCTGGCCAGCAGCTTCTGACCCCACTAGACGCAGGCTTTGCTCAAATCACACACAGCATGTCTACAGTGGGCTCCCTGGGCTGACACCTTCCTCTCTGCCTACCTGAGGCATCCTCAGGCTGCCGATACTTCTGGGCCAGGCTGTACCAAAACCAGGCGTGATTTCAGCGTGCAGGGGAAAAGGCGTCCCCCGCTCTCCCAGCCCGGGCAGGCCGCGGGGAGCAAGGGCAGGAAGGCCCGCGCACCCCTTCCTAGACGAGAGCCAGCTGTACCTGCCCACGCGGCAGTCTCGTGCTCGAGTGGCTGTCCGTTGCGCGGGACGCAGCGGGGCAGCCGCACTCCGCAAATCGCGATGCGCGCTCCGCCACCGAGGCGTGTGGCGCGCGGTGGCACTCGCCGCCCGCTCCGCAGGGCCTGGCCGCGCGCAGCGCTGCCCCCGCCCGCCCGGCGCTGCCGACTGCAAAGCAAACATCCCGGGGGGCGTCACGTTTGCAGGCTTCTTCGGTTGAGAGCGAGCCCCGCTGCTAACCCTCCCCCGTCCCCGTCCGTCCCCGTCCTCCCCCCGCTGCCGCGCTGGGTCCCTTTCCCCAGAGCCTTCCTCAGCCGAGCCGTGAGCTCAGGGCGGGTGAGATACGGGGCATCCACAACCTTCACTCGACTGCGCGTCTCCGCAAGGGCTCCGGGCGAGACTGTGCGGATTGACAGGTACCTTACTCGCTTATGCTAAACCCAGCAGCAATCGTCAGCGCAGACACGAAATTGCTGCTAGCCGAAGCCGTAGAAACGTTATGCAGCAGTGTTAAAGGGTGCGGGCTTTACCTGTGCGCTCACTGACACAGAGGCAAGAAGCAGGGTCCCCGGCCCTTATAAGAAAAGCTCAGTTACAGTTCAGTTTCCCAAGATTCTTTGACAGCCCCAAAGATTACTTGATTTGTTTGTGAAGGGCTTTGAAAGTATCAAATCTTTCAGAGGAAGGCAAAGAGAAGGAGATCAGCTTAAAATGACAAAGGTTAAAAAGCACACTTACACATGCTGACCCCAACAGTCTTTCCAAATTGTGAACAGCTGATGTTGCACCAAAGTTTTCATATGGGGCCCCAGCAACTGCCTGGTGCAATGCTGGGTGCTCAGCCCAGAGCACACCCCCAATCTGCCAAGGGGGAAGCTCTCCACCATTCATGAATTCTTTCTCAGATCACATTTGAGAGAAACCACATTTCTGAAGGAATACAGAAGCAGGTTCAGAGAGGGGCAGCAGATGGGCACCCTGCACCTTCAACAAGGCCAACAGCAACAAGACACTAAGCTGCACAAGCACAGCTCCCATGAGTAACAACAGTGGGGAGCAGGCAGGTTAAGTACTAACAGCACACATGTTGACAGACTCTTCTCCCCTTCCCCAAGCACTGATGAAATCAAGCCACCTCCTCCTCACAAAAATAGCTTCTCACCTTGCCTGAAACATTTACAGTATCTCTTGGGTTCAGAAATAGAGCACAAGCAGTGGCAGGGCACAGCGAGGGCCTACTGCACCCTCAAAACCAAACCAAATAAAAGCCACTAAGGCAGGGGGACAACTCTGTAGTACCTGAGCATAGTGAGCAGGACAGGTGCAGAGATGGTGGCCAAGTTCCAACAAGACTTGAGATCACCAGGCAAATTCCCAATGATGAAGGTCTTCCCTAGGCCAGGCAGGGCAGAGCTGAGCTGGAGACTACCACCCTTACAGCATCTCTCAGGAAAGGGCTAAGCCCTCTGGGCTGAACTTAAATAGAACTCCCGGCCCACCGTTGGGGGAAGGGGAGGCCCCAGGTGAGGCTGGTCATGGCCAATTAGGTCCTATTAACTCAGGCCCTGAGAAGCTTCAGGTGGTAGGTGACCTTTATTGTTCCCCAGGAGCTGCAGAACTAGAGAAATGTCTCCTGGGGAAGGCCCGTACAACAGGATCTTACCAATCCTCCACTATGAGCAGGTGTGTAGAAGATTTAAAGGAGTCAAGAAAAAAAAAATAGGATACAAGAAGCACCCCGCCATGAGCCAAACCATCCAGGCAAGAATGGCTCCCTTGCCAACTTAACTGCTCATTGCAGCTTGACGTGAAGACTCCAGCACTGCTAGTCCTAAGACCTATGAGTCTTCAAAGTACCAGGACATCAAAAGCTCTGCCCCTATCTCAAGAAAGAAAAGACTCAACAACATAAATAACATTTAGACAGGAGGGGGGTAATGCCAAAATGCAGCCATGTAGTGTGGTAAGGGGCTGGCTGAAGTCCCTGTGCTGACAGCAAGTGGCATAGTTCCCCTGCCCCTGGATGTGAACTGCAGCAGTGATGTCCGTGGTGGGTAACAGCTTGTCTGCAGAAGCAGGTGGATTAAATGAAGTGACCAGGAAGATGGAAGATCTGCAGACTGACCCCTGCTAGGCAGGGTCCTGTTGGGCTGTTAGAGATAAACACTGAAGGCAGGGAAAGTCTGCAGGTTCATGTGGGGAAAACAAAAGACACTGCAATTCAACTGGGAAACCGCGGAGGAAGCATGGGGAGCAGGGAACCATCTCTCAAACCTCTCCTCCATGCATGCATTTAGCTTTCAGTGGCATCGCAGCACCATCTGTTGGAAATGCACTAAGTGGCCAGCCTGCACTTCACCTTTCAGACTGTCAGGTTTACATGCACAAGCAGGCAGTCTGGGGAGACAAGATCCGATGCTCCAGTTTGTCCCCGTGGTTACCAACCAAAAAACAGCAAATGTCTGTTTCCCAGGTGCTCCTTCCTGCTGCTGAACCCGGTGACTGCATCAATATGAAGACATAAATGCGGTCATCAGCAGTGAACTGCAAAACTAAGGAGTCTCATGAGAAAGAGCCCGTGACGCAAGGTGAGCAGACAGTATGGCTCATTGGAAGCTGCACAGCAGACAATGACATATGTGCTCTAGGGACAAAATTTAGCCCTTTGTGATCCTTTGGCTGTCATAGTGCTGGACATTACAACTTGAAAAGTTGACATCGGTTAAAACACGTGAAGTATATATGCATTTTGGCTTTCTTGTGGGAGAACATGGTTTGGATTGGAAGGGATCTTAAAAAGGTCATCTAGTCCAAGCCCCCTGCAGTGAACAGGGACATCTGCAACTAGAGCAGGTTGCCCAGAGCCCTGGCCAAACTGACCTGGAAAGTTTCCAGGGATGGGGCATCTACCACTTCTCTGGGCAACCCGTGCCTGTGTTTTACCACTCTCATTGTGAAAAACCTCTCCTTATATATATGTAGTCTAAATCTCCCTTCTTTTAGTTTAAAACCATCACCACTTCTTCTGTTGCTACAGGCCCTGCTAAAAAGACTGTCCCCATCTTTCTGACAGGCCCCTTTAAGTACTGGAAAGCCACAATAAGATCTCTGATTTCTTGCCTGCAATGCAGTAGGACAGGCCAAGAGGCACAAACCTCCCCATCAGCAGGCACGGTGCCGTTACACCAGTGAGGCAGCAGTGATGCCAGAGTGGGAGTGCTACCTATGGGGCAAGGTGAGCGACCTTCATGGCTGAAGCCCTCCTGTGAAGAGTCCATGTTTGGATTTGGGCCGATCCCCTACTGCCTGCCTAGACAAGTCTGAACCACATTTTCACTGAGAAAAACCTTGTGCCAGCTCTAGGGATTTCAGAGCTGTGGATCCTACCCTGGGGGCTGAGCTCCTGCAGACGGAGCATATGCTTCACTGGGCATTCCTGCGTATGTCCTCTCTCTGCCGTGCACACGCTGCATAATTAAAGAAGCACCAGTACTTGTCCCCCTCTGACTGCTGCAGCAGCAGAACTGGCCATGCCATGTGTCATGCAGCTTGGTGAGGACATTTCTGTTAAAAACATAACAAAAAAAAAACAGCTTTCCAAAGATTGCATCTTACTAACTGGGGTGCTTTGTGGCCTCATTCCTCCCCAGTGCTCACAGAGGCATTACCATATGGTTGCCATTGGCCATCCAATGCAGGAGCTGCAGCAGGAGAATTCCCGCTTCGCTTGCTCTGAGTCAGCAGCACCTGGAGATTCCTGGACAGGCCAAACTACAATGAACCTGGTGACCCTTCTTCTGCTTCATTCCCGTCACCTGCGGTGACACAGGCTCCATTGCTACAAACAGATTTTGTTCTCTGCATTCATTTGCTGCTTTCCTCCCCAGTATTACCATTTTATGTAATTGGCCATGTCAAAAAAGCCCTTATATAACCACAGCCACCCCAGGCACATGTCTTGAAACACATGCATGCCTCCTCTCTCTGTCAATTGCAATCTTTTGCACATGGATGGATTCAACCCTTCTCCAGGAAATACTAAAAATAAAGAAAATGTTCTTGTAAGCATCAGGGACTCACTGAGCTTGGCGTAACAGTTTTTCACCGCTCTGACAGACAGTACCTGTATACTATGATATTTATGGTAATGGGAAACAACATATGCCAGTGGGAAAAAAATTATTTGCTTTACTCACAGTCAACTTCTCTGCACTCAAGCAGAGTGAGGTCTCTTAATGAAAAAGTATTTTTCATTATCTGCAAGTGCGCAGATCTGTGCACAAGCCATCCATACAGACCAAGGACCTCTACAGAGGCTCAAAAATGCTTTGCACAAAGTAGGTTTAATCATCTAAGTGATTCCATTGATTTTCCTGGGCTACTTGCATATCTAAATGAATGTGAACATTTGCATGACTGCTGCCCAAAAGTTTACTGTCTAAAAGCATTGGCACGATAACTTCCCATGAGATCAGCTTTGTCGTTGGCACAGGGAACTCTCCTGACTTGCTCACCACTCTACTCTCACGGATCATTTGCAAGGGCCAGAGTATCACGCACAGACAAAACAGGCTGGAGTCTGTTGTGCAATGGCAAAGTCAAGGAGCACTTTGGCACTGACTTCAGGGAAAGAAAGATCAAGGCCTAGATAACCACGGTCACAATTTGTTTGCAAAGCAAAGAGACACTTATTCCACCTGAATAGTCAGTGCAAGCTTACTTCACTCTGACAGCACGACTTTGTAGTTTCTTTATCTCCTTACTCTGCTACTGCTTCCCATGCATCCTAGGCAGGTGTCTCTTCTCACCCCTATCATCGGCAACTGCAAAGCTATGAACTCCAGGTACATGCTAAAAGGAGCTGGGATCTGATGACATCTGTTAAGCTGAATTTGGCCTCATACATGTTCCTGAGTGCTGAAGGCAACCAGCTGTTTCCTCCTTTTTATAGTCAGCATTTTATTTTACAAGGCTCATTATGACAGCCCTTCAATGCCCGCATACACTACTGAAGTGTTGTCTGGCCTGAAAATCTTCCTAATTTATGGGATGATGTCAAAGACTTGTCAAAGAGTTGTGAGGCTGTGCTGACATCAGTCCAGCTAATGATGGTCTTTTTGGAAGGAAATTATTTTACTTTTTTTTGGGGCTATGACCACAGATTGTGTTAGAGTTATTGATGGTAACCATGGAGTCACCAGATCAAGGCCAATCTTTTACTAATCATTTACTTACAGGAATGACTTTTCCAGCCCAGTAACTCAGCTGGCACAGAAATGGCAGTGGCTTTCTCCTGCCTGGATTTGGGTATAGCTGGACTTTGGCCAGACTTGGACATAAGCTCAGTGTCAGCCCCTGAGGCATTACTCCCACTCAGCCAGCAGCAAGACTGCAGTATCCAGAAGGTCACACTGTCCAGGCCAGTGGAGATAGCCATCACTCACACCAGCAGAAATGCCAGGAGAGTGGGGAATCTGGAGACAGGTGATTCACCGTTCTGTACAAGAGATGTTTTGTTTTGCTATTTTTACTTTTTAACCCAAAAGGATGTGATTTGAGTAGAACTAAGTCAAAACATTTACTTTAGATTGTCTATGCTAGAAAAGTCACCATATTTGAGCAAAGCTGTTTTGTTCCTGGTTGCAAAGTTCAGCCAACCATGTGTTCAACAGCCAGACACACAGGTACCCGGGTTGGGACCTGTGGCTGGCTGATCCCTGGCTCTTGACTGTGCAGACATGACAATAATTCACTTCTTTGGGATAATAAATGGCCAAGAAGAGGAATGCCTAACCCTAGCCCTGGCTCTTGAGAGAAACCACACCAGCCAGTATTTTGACAGAAAGTTATCAGCCAGTTCTAATAAAAAATCAGAAATCCTCACGAGGTGCACTTGGCTGCCATCTCCCCACCCCCCTGTGGCTTTCTTTCTCAGGAGAGCTCACTGTCTTACAAGCATTAATTAATTAAGCTTCTTACACACTTCAAATGCTTGCTGTGAGGTAAGTAAGAGATTTCTGGATCACTTCACTTACGGCTGAAGTGCAGTCAGCCATCCAGAGAGGAGTGTGGTGGCCGCACACCAGCTGCAGAACCGCTCCTGGCAGGAGGCAGCCATTGGGTACTGTCTGCTCCTGCTGCAGCAACACAAAACACCTCGCAGTCACACCAGCAGGAATGGCAGGAAAATGTGGGTCTACACGCAGCTGTACTTGCTGGGGAATCTGCAGACAGGTGATGCAGCCACTAGAGTTTGCCTAAGTCTGGTACCTTCCTCCTGTTGAGAAAGGTGGACAGGTTTTTTCTAAACTCACCGAGATTCCCAGCATGAATTTCATCCAGACGCGGGCCGAGAAAGAAAATTTCTTCCTCAAATTTCAATGTCCTGCTTTTGAATTGAGAAAAACTTAATTTCTTAGGCATTGAAAAAGACTAAAAGAGGAATGGAGGTTTTTGTTTTGGTCAAAATGTTGCATTCATACCAATTTTTTGTGGTTGTGTTTCAGTATGAAGACGTCTCTTCAGGTTAAAGAAAAAATAATGTTTTAACAAACCATCTTTTGTGGTCAATGACCAGCCTCCCCATTTATCCCACACATCCCACCTGCTTACTCAATCCTGCTTTTAAATTTTGCTGCGGGATCTTTAAATCTGCACTTGGACATTTTATTTTAACATCTTTATTTCCCACCTTCCTTTCTAGTAATCGATACCATTAGATCGAAGCATTGAGATGTGTTGTGGAGCTGATGTGAAATCAAAAGCCATCTGGTTTAGAAGTCTTCAACAGCAAGCTTTGTCAGCTTCCTCAGTTCTGGGAAAGTAAAGCTGGGTCAAGTCAACAGCACAGCTTGTTACAGCACAAAGCATCTATCTCTGAAGATAAACAAGTTATTTGCATGCTTTTTTCTGCCTTACAGCATCGTGCTTTCCAGCCAAATCTAACACTGTAAATAGTAAAACAAAGCAACACTTCATCCTGCTGGCTAAAGACCTTCATCTTCTGAGGTTACAATGATGAAAACAACAGGCGAATTAAGTACTCTCCCAAACCTAAACAAAATGATGGTTAAACCCAGATGTTGTTTTTTTCCATATGTGTACACAAATCCACCTGCCAGAATAGAACAGTATAAATATTATGCCTGCACATAGCTGCGTGCAGCACCTGGAGCTCTATTTGTAGTACAGGTGCAGCTGGAGGCCCCCTGCTCAAAATCAGGAGTGGGACTCTTCAGTTTACTGGGATGTAAAGTCCAAGTTTGAAATTACTCAAAGTGCCACGACACCTAAGGGGCTGCTAACTAAACACTAAGATACTTTTATAAATAGTTGCAAAATCAAGATGCGCACTTAGTGATTCTGATCTATCAGATTGTGGCAGCCCAACTCCTGCCCTGCTTTGGAGCTCCCGGTCCTGCCAGCTATCTCCTTGCAGGCCTCAGCTTCTTCACTTTACTGAGTGGCTGCAGCAGAGGACAACCTTCCCTACCACATTCCCAGAGAAGGCAGAGGAAAGACCACAAAGTCCTGCCCCAGGAAGGCAGGAGGGAGCACTCTGGGGCCCCCTCTTGCCAGTGGGGTTGTGGCTCCTATAAAGACATCCTGCCAAATGAATGGCTCTGGTTTTTCACTGCCTCTGAAAGCGTGATAGCAATGGCATCCTGAAAAAAAAGGGGGTATAAGATACAGAGTTTTGAATTAGGTACACCTAAACTTCTCCCTCACAGTGCACTCCCTGAAGAAGGTCAAAAAGCTTCTGACCTCAAACAGCCATGTTCAAAGTAAAAAAAAAAAAAAACAAAAAAAAACCAAAAAAAAGGACACTTAACTTTCTAAACAAATTCAAAGTCAAACTATCAGTGACTGAACATGCAGCTCTCTGCCTACCCTATTTCAAGTCTTGGCTGCAAGTCAGTGACTCTTTGAGCTGTAGCCAGCTGTGCCTGTCCAAGTGGATCCCTGGGGAGCCCTGAGCCTGGCTGCCTTCTGCCCACTCATCTGCAGTTCCTTGATCTCTGTGCCTGAGCTGTTCCTGCTGCTGGGCTGTGCTCCCTGTCCTCAGTCCCCTGCCTAGGTCTCAGATCTTCTCTCTAAATGTGTCAGCAGCACCCCAGAGAAAGGGCAGCCTACCTCTGCTTCTGGAGGTAACACCTGATCCAGTCCTTGCCTTAAGGAACACGAATGGAACTGGGGTAAAAACAAACAGGAAAAAAAAGATACTATTTGTGACAAAGAGCATGAAAGATCCCCCTCTAAATCTCATGACTTCTCACATAGTACACTGCAGTCCAGTGCCACTCACGGTATGAGGTGGAGGTGACTTCTAATAACAGGGTGGATGCTCTGCTGCACATTCCCAGGCACGGCTGGTTTTGCCCAGCAGACAGTACCATCTTCCAAGCTGCATAGCTCAGCTTGTGTGGTTCCCCGCTCTCCTCCCCAGCCAAAGGCAACAATCCTAAGGCCATCTGCAAAGGGACCATCCTTCATCCCACAGAGGTGCTGCCATAACACAGGAACTTCTAAGGAAAGCAACCTCATTCAAAAATGTTTTGCCCTGACCAAGACCCAACAACAACAACTGTGTCAGCCCCAAGCAGTGAGCAAATGTTCATCATCATAGCACTGAAATACGAGACCTGGGGGGGGAGTCCTGTTAACTTCAGGACTGTTTTTTTTTGAAGGGAAGGACAAGAGCAGGATCTGTTCTTCTCATTGTGATGGACCTTTTACCAGAAATATCACTCAGTCCAGACAAGCTTCAGGTGATGAAAACTCTAATGCAGCACAAGGAATTTCTTTTTGACCTTCAATTCTCTGTTTTGCTGAGGCACGTCGTGTTTTCACAGCTTGAGCAGTCTCTGTTCACTGGATCCATTTGAGACACGTAATGTTTTTGCTCAAACTCCATTTCCTTCTTTCCAAAGCAGTAACATCTTCTTATGACTCAGCCTCCAATAAAACACAGAGCAAGGACCATTAAAATGAATGCAGGGATAAAAATCATAGGCTACATTTTTTAGGCTAGAATATTCATTGCCCTTTATTTACCCTGAAAACAATATTAATTCATGTTATGTCTCAGTGGAAAGTAAATCTACCAGCAAAAGAGCAGTTTTAAAGGGAGTGTTTCCCCAGTGGTGAGAAAATATCTCCATGTGATAAATGGGACTGAAGAGGCTGTATGATAGCCCTGGAGAGCCCACGCTCCCAAACCTCCACAGTACTTACAGAGACAACACTCCCCAGACATCTTCTGCCTGAATAAAGATCCCATCAGCTCCAAGGAAATGACTTTCTGAGAAGTGTGGGTGGATAGCAGAGAAGGAAGCCAGGGGGATTTTTTCTAGGTTTGCATTCACAATTTTGAAGAGAGTGTTTCAGGCAAAGACTCGTATTCTCAATCAAGTTGGAAAGGCTGGGGGTTTTCCCCATTACTATTTGTGAGAACTGGGCCCAGGGTCTACCTGGCTGTGAGCCAGAGGTTTCCAAGTCCTCTTAACACCAAATGGTCTTGAAGTGTTTTGTTCTCTTCCACCAGTGCACAAGACGTCAGTAGCGAGGTAACCTATAGGGGAGCGTTATCCCTCCCATACAGTGGGGGGGGACTGAGACTCAGCATCCTATATAGTAAACCATCAGTCCGAAGCCTCTCATAAAGTGCACTTGAAATCTGATCCTAACCCTTTTGAAATGATTGCTTTCACTGAATTTAGTGGAATTTCATTCAGACTCTAATCTCGCCAGTTTTCTTTTTAACCAGCCATTTGCTTTCATAAGAGAGACATCCAGGCACCCAGTGTTCTCTGATAACAATTAAAGCTTCTAAGTGTCCAAACATAGGAATGAAGGGAAATAAAGGGAAAAAATGTACACATTTCACACAGAAAAAAGCTAACACAAAATAAAAATATGCCCACTTAGCATAAATACAGTGCTAGGGATTGACTCCAGACACGGTCAAAAGTATTTCTAAAGTACATGAAATCTATGGCATATGAAAAACATCCCTAAAAAAAAAATCTCCTCTTTAAAGTTTCAGTACAACACAGGGCATTTAGCTAGAGGGTTACTTTAGACATGCTTTCAGGCAGCAATACCCTTGTGTAACACCAAGTGAGCTGAGGATACTTGTCATGAAACAGCCTTTACTGCACTAGCTTTCCTTTCCTATCAGCAATCCTGCAGAATGCCAATAATAAATACAGCTCAATTACATATAAGAAAAATATTACAGATTTTAGGAAGAGCTATAGAGAGTGATGCTGCATTGCAATAACCAGTAAAGATGCAGTTTTGTGGTTTGGCACCTGTTGTCCAGCTCAGCAACTCACTTCTGTGTCTTAAACAGAAAAAATCCCAGGTGAACAGTGAATTTCAGGCAGTGCATTAACCCACTCTAAGGTCTGGGGAGGAACAGGGGAAGCACTCCTCAAAATGGGGAGAAAGAACTAGCCCACAGTCTCGTATTCTAGGCATGAATTCAAACTTGCTCTTGTTTGCACTGGTTGAGATTCTGGCCCAAAGACTGGCAGATAATGAGCTAGAAGTGACAGCAGATATGAGGGTAGGAAAAGGATACAAGGCTAAAAGAGCTTTTTAGAGCAATTGTCTCCTTTCCTGTGAAAGCTGTAGTGTAGAGTTCCATAAATGTCCTTTGATTCCTGTTGAACCTGCTGGTCAATATTAAACTGTGGCCCTTTCTTAAGGTTGTCTTGTATCCATGATCTAACATGATGAAAATCTGCCAGAGACAGAAGAGCTGGTCCTTTTTTTTTTTTAACTTTCCCGAGTGTTGGTTATGGCTTATTTTGCTCTCATTAAGTTTACTGTAATTAACATTTCACCCACATCACCACTGTGATGAGATCTTGGTTTCCTTTTCATTAAAATGCTATGAAATCTGAACACTTTATAAATGAGAAAGCTTTCTGGATTCCTGATGTACTTCCATTTACAGAATTACCACCCTGTTAACATATAGAAGAGGAACATCTCAGCGTGTAATTTCTCAAGGCAAAGCTGAATATTTAATTCATCAGACTGACACT
This sequence comes from Ceryle rudis, assembly GCA_033439905.1. Classification (NCBI taxonomy): domain Eukaryota; kingdom Metazoa; phylum Chordata; class Aves; order Coraciiformes; family Cerylidae; genus Ceryle; species Ceryle rudis. The sequence continues at coordinate 5,527 of JAAGNO010025641.1, read as the reverse complement.
GTTCCCGACATCCTGGTGAGCTGCTCCGTGGCCAGTAGGTGACAGTCTCAACAACAGAAAAACATGGGCAGCTCACAAAGAGGGAGTTTGTTCAATATTCTGGCAGGATGTAAATGTTATTTATTTGGTTTTAGACACATAAACATTCTACAATAGCGGGTAATATTTTTCACCAAACACGCCAGCAAAGAGGAAGGCCAGCAAAGTTCCTGAGTGTGGCTTCCTACCTGCCTGAGGAGATGTTACAGATGAGGGCATTAACGATACTGTGCTTGAGAGGTACCAGCGTGATTCTTGGCAGCATGCAGAAAAAACTCTTCAGATCTCCGTGTGGGTGTTCAACTAGCAGATACAAATAACAGCACTTATAAATCAAGCCCATTTGAAACATAAGTACATTCAGTGTGGCACAGGTACACCGACTGATACCTTTAACATTTTGAGGATGGGACAGGATGTAGAAAATCTCTATCTGCGTTTTAGGTGATTGCACCATTTTCCCTGCAGCAGCCCTAGAGAGGGCTGTGTGCACATCTTGGAGTACAATCGCCGCCTGTGAACACAGGCATGTGCTTACAGCATGACTGCTGGTGATGACCAAGACAACCCTTGCAGCAAAAGCTAAGAAAACGCTTCTTTCGTTCCTATAAACACACATGCTAGTTACCGAAATGGCTGCATCTTGTTTAAAATCTAAAGGAACAGAAAAACTGCTTGAGTGGAACAGTCAGACCAGGATGTGTGATTTAAGGGAAAAAAGAGAACCCATAGTGCAGAGAGGGAGGTTTTCTACTCCATGGCCATTTCATCCTATTCCCTAGCATAGAGCTGTCACTCTTAAGAAACCTCACTGCACCCACCACCATCCACAGCTGCTCACTAGGGAAGAAGCTCTAGGTTCTCAAGCAGAAGCTGCCAGTCTTGGCCAAGGTCACTAGCTCCTGACACATGCAGTTTTAAGGGGACGTTCTCATGCCATGAACAGAAAAACACAAATCATTTGCCTGATCAAATTTATTTTAACCCAGTTGGGACTTTGCTGAGCAAAGATCAAGTATAAATTTTTAAAATCAAAATGTTTTAGCCAGTTGGAGTGGTACCCAGCTAACTAGAGCCTCGGAGAGCGTATAGCAGTAATTCAATAAACCAGAGAGACGCTGATTTACGTATCTATCTCTGGTGGGTTTCCCTGTGAAAGGACGATTTAAAGGTGTGCAAACTGCCAGTCGTAAGAATTTTAATCACATATGCCTGGTGTCACAGACCATCTTGATTCAAATTGTCTTTTAATCAAATGCTACCAGCTGCATTAGATCTTAAAGCTTGTCTGCATTTCTCTGCAGTTGAAAGTATTTATGCATTACTGTGTGATAAAGAAATGTGTTGAGAAAACAAACAAATATCACATGAACTGCATGGTAAATCTTGCCTGCATTGCTACACTCTTGTCCTGGTGTTAAAAGCTGTGACTGATAAGTGGAGAAGACTCACTGCCTTTTTCCATATGGTATGTGTCAAGACAAGCAACAGGGTGAACCACAGGACAGGTTCTATTTCTTAGCAAACAGTCAGAGTTATTGGTAGGTGCAATGCTATAAAAGATGTGTTCTTACCTTGGTTTGTCTAACCCAAGTTGAAAAACAGTTATAATTTGGATCTGAACACAGATGTGACCTCCAACACTGTGGCTGTTTACCCACACTATCCACCCCGAGAGCACCATTCTTTTGTGCTGTGGATGTAAGTTCTTCATTTCTCCTTAATGTTTCAGTAATTCGCTCTTTCTCTCTCCTCCATGTATCCATCTCCCTCCTGCCATCTATCTTTTGCTTCATATCGATTTCAAGACTCTCTCCTTCTTTCATTTCCCCTTCTCCTCACCAACCACATTTGGCCACTTAGACCCATTTAACAGAGAACTGTGAAGAACAAACTCTGCCTTTGGCAGTGCAAGGAGCAATGTGTGAAACACTCTGCAGCTACAGAAAAAATCATCTTGCAGTGGTCACACAAATCTCGCCATCTCCTTCATGCTGCCAACCAATGAGAGCACCAGGATTTGTATCCTGCTCTGAGAAAAAGCAGGGCAAGTATTAGGCAAACTAATCACGCTGCAGGGATTTGTGTAATGAAAAGTACCTCTGCTTGGGGGTCAGGAATGGTGTAAATCAACCACACACCACTGGCTGGGGCAAATTCATCCAGGATCTCCTTATCCTCTTCTGTCACGTTCATTATCTGGGTGTCTGTACACCTAGGGAGCAATACCACAGCCTCGTGACCCTATGATTAAGGCGTGTGGTTTGTCTCAGGGTGTTCTTTCAGAGACCTCTGGAAAGTGAACTGGTTTACAGGCCACACTGCACATAGAGGGACTGGCTTCATCTCACGCCGTGCAGCCCTGTCTCTGCTTGGGGCCTCTATGTGGTCCCTAATGCAAGCAACAGTAATGCAGACTTAATGATCGCTGTCATTTCCATGTGCCTATCACTGATCTCTTAATGAAAAATTCCATTTAAATTGCACTGGCTCAAGCACAGTTCCAGGCTGGCAGGAGCTGCAAAATCAGTCTACCAAGTGAAAAGGTTCTGCGGGACCTGCTGTACAATAGTAAAGCTGTTGGTGAAACCCAGTTTGACAGTTTCTTCTGCTTGTGCCTGCAGTAAGCATGACACCTTCCTGGCACCCTGAATGGAAAGAAGAGAGTAGAGGATGGAAATTGCCTTTATCTCAGGTTGGGACACAGAAAAAATTCTGAAGTGAGGATGACAGTCTGTGACAATATGGATTTGGCATTTGTTGATGGGTGAGTGCTATCCACTCAGTGCTGCTGTAACGCACGCACTCACTGCTGCTGTAACGCACGCACTCACTGCTGTCAAATCCTGCTAAGAGCACTGCCGCAGAAGAGAAAAAATTTGGGACGTGCAGCAACACACAGATTCTTTGTTTACCTATTATCATAAGCAGGAAAACAAATACTGAAAAAAAAACACTAATAAACTGGTCAATGACAAAATATGTGTTGTAGCAAATAGGAAGAGTAAAATTACTGACAAGTGTTGGGTTTTTTGAGTACACTATATATATATCTGGTCTAAAATAGAAATAAATTGGTAACATACGTAGTCTTCACTATTTCAGAGATGAACAAAAACATTGAGCTTAGATCTTTTCAAGTCATCAGCTGTGGGAAGTATTGCATGGCATAGACTCAGTTCTCTGTATTTCACCTTTACTTTGGCCTTGCACAACTTGCCCCTTCCCCAGTCTCCTCCAAGCAGTGCTCACGTGCAGGCAGGCACAGGCTGCAGCCGCTGCAGGTCCCAGGAAGCGTTGCAGGAGCTGGGGGCAACATGTGGTCAGAGAATTCACACAGCCCACCTGGGTCATCCCACACCTACTCCATCCTGCTACCAGCTCTCTCAAAGCAAGGAAACACTGAAGTTGATGGTGAGATAGTGGTTGACTGATGGAAATACTTTCCCCTTTAATAAAAGCATATTTTCAAAGTTAACTACTCAGAAAGTAATGCAATGGGAGCTGTAATTTAGTCCACCTACTCTAAGAAGTCCTGTAATTTCCTTGATGATTCTGTGTTCTGTCCTATACATTGTCATGGTAGCTAACACTAAACATTGCTTCAGGAGGACAGAAATCAGCCTTATTCAGTAATGATCCACTAGTAATAGTTGAGAGGGGCATTATCTTCCCTGTTCTGTCACAAAAAGGCAAACAGGGGAGGCCATTTCCTTTTCTCGTACCACGGGTTGTGTTAGAGACACAGAATGAAGGGAACAATGACCAAGATTTGCATTGGCTGAAGGGCTCAGTACATTGCTCCCTTGTGAGTGGGCCAAGACCTTCAGCGCATGAATTCTCACAATTCATCCTTCCCCCTGGTCTACCTCTCTGTATCCAGCATGGTACAGAGAAATCTATGTGTTTATTTATACACAAAAAGGTCTTTGCTTGTTACTGTAGTATTTGGGTGCTTGGCTCAGGCTCTTAAGCCGGAGGGAGTACAGACTGATCTGGTGTATCTTACACTCTCCTGCCAGACTGCTGAATGACCTTGGGCAGTTTACAGATGCTTCACCTCTCACCACCTCACTTTCTGTAAAATTATCCTGTTTTACTTTGAATAGCACATGGATATCGACTGATGCAAGGGCAGGGTATTATTGCTTACGTGTCACTCAAATAAAGCCAACGCCTAAAATCCAGAATCAGCAAGGCAGAGAAATTGAGAGAGAAAAGAGCAGAAATGTGAAATTGTTCCTCTGCCTCAGCTGTCCTCCCCCCACTGCCCTGCCTAAACACAGACAGTTACAGCCCAACCGCACCGGCTGATTTCCTCCATGTCAGCCTCGCTGAGAAGTTCAGGTAACCCCTCAAGGCATAACAAGTGACGTCTCAATAAGCCCATGTACATCAGGATGAATCCATTTAAAGGTTACAGTTCTTCTGTGATGAAGAATGCCTGTTTCAGAGCAGACATTTCCCTTTGGAAGGCTCTGGATATGGAACGCTTCCTTCAGGAAAGACAGGTGTCAGTCACTCCCCACTAATAACACCATGTCAGCTGCGGCTGCCCAGTTTCTCGTTAGCAGTTTCAGCGAAGGCGTAAGCCCAAGGATGCAGGATACAGTGTGGCTGCCAGACAAAGCACACAAATGTTCTCTTGCTGGTTGAAAAGGCAAACAAGTTTCTGATGCGCATGAACATCATACACCGAAGCTGAACTGTCTTTCCTTGCTACAAATAATTCCTGGAGTTTGCAGGAAGCCCTGTCCTGTGCATAAGGGTTGCGACTGTCTCAGAGCTGAACTGTGGAAAAGCTGTAAAGCGGAAGGCTGCCTGCATGTGGGGAGGTAGGAGACAGATGCCGAAGGGTTCTCAGCATCACCTTTTCAGGGCCTCATGTGCTCACGGGGCCTGATCCTGAATTTTGCTGACTAAGGAGACTGGAAAATGTCACTTGCACAATAAAGAGGCACTTAACATTTTTCTCTTCCAAATCTTTAGCTGCTGGCTAAGGTAGCAGCCGTTGGACACACGCATTCGGGGCCAATTTGCTGAACACTGCAAAATCCCCGTCACAGGGCTGCAAAACCTCTCACCTCTGAAATCCCCGAATGGGCCATGGGTGTGCACATGCAGCTAACGTGTCTGGAAGGTGTTCTAATCCACACTGCCAGCGCATCTCTCGCGCTCACCTGTGCAGCACAGGACCACACCGGAGTGCCTGTATGTGCGTGTGCCTGCGCCCACCTTCCCCTGTGTCCTGCCTTCACGTCACCTTGTAGGAGCACGTAGAGCTGCGACCATACGTTTGCCCACTGTACAAGCTTACGCTTATAGAGGCGTATACGTGCCACGCCGCACATGCAGCTCAGGGGGTGTGTGTGCGCACACCCTTGCCGTGTGGGTGCCCCTCTCCCGGGGCATCCCCCGTGCCAGGACGCCCCGGTGCCGAGGGGTGCGCTGTCCCCGGGGTACTCTCCGCCGCGCCGCGCCTTGCCCT
>JAAGNO010025640.1:387632-403117 GCA_033439905.1 Ceryle rudis | reverse complement strand
AAAAAAAAAAAAGAAATAATGTAAGAAAAGTTGTTTTTTTTTTTTTTTGTTTTTTTTTTTTTTTTTTTGGGGGGGGTTTCCTAAATGTTTTGATACTTTGTATGAGGTGACATGGCTGGGAATTTATGTTTTCATTGAAATGTTCCTTATCTCCCATGCACCCTGCCGGGTATCTGTACGTTACCCTTCATTGCAATTAAAGTTGTATTTGTAGAACTCTGTATGTTCTATACATACATAGTGTAGAACAGCTGTATATGTGGAACTAGAAGGCGTGTGCAAGAAAAACTAGAGGTTCAATTATTTTTGCTTGCCTTATTGCTTCAGCTTCTGAAGACAGAGAAGCTGACTGACTATTGAAAATTGCTCAAGAGTGGTAGATTGAAGTGGCAATTACTCTTACACCCTTGACTGGAGTTCTCTCTCCTGCTTCTCTACAGCAACTAGTGTGTTTCTTGTGCTGTTGATTTACAGCATAAAAATTCGCGTCAAGAGACGTATTGCAATTTTGGAAGCGCAGCTTTTCCGTGCTGACACATCAGTTATTTTTAATGCTACACATTGAATTAAATTATTATTACCAATATTACTTTGTTGCACTTCTATCAGAGGCAACATTACTTCCCATATTAATGTACATATTAATATGTACGTGTGAAATATGCTGTTGCCTAAGGTTATTTACCTCTTAAATCCTAGGGCTTGAAGTTTATCGAGTTGTTCTCTCTTAGCAGCAAGTTACAAACTGTTGCCAGTAGAATTAGGACCTACGTGGTATACTATTCTCCTGCGTAGAATCCTGAATTTCAATTAAAAATACCACTAAAATCAGAAGGAGCAAGCTTATGAGTAACAACGTTGTAGGGACAATAGGTTTTGGTTCTCCAGTCCTCTCTTAATCAGAGCTTTATAGCCGCTAATGAATTGTAGGGCAAAATGCAGGGATTGGGAAGTCTCTAAAATCAAGTGATTGCTTACTGTTATTTTTCACCAGGATCTGTGGTTTAAATACCAGAACGGTAACAGATGTGTTACCATCTTTAAATGTTACAGCTTTGTTTATAATTTCACTTTGTTAAAATTGTAATACTTTGAAGCACGTCGTACAAGTGCACGTGGCATAACGGGCGCTAGAATTACTGAACGAGGGTTTAAAGAAGTCTTTTCTTAGCCATTTCCTACAGGGAACCTTTCAATTTTACTTTACTGACTCCAAACTATTTCAATTTCTACTTGTATAATTTTACAAGAAATATGACAAATGTAACTGTTTTCACAATGTTTTATGTCCCTAATGAGGAGCAAAAGGTCAAGAACTTTGGGATGAAGGGGGAAGCCAATTACACTTGCTACCGTGCCTTAGATTACTGTTTGCAACTTGCACTCGTTTTCTAGCAGCAGGATTACAGGATAGTTAATTTCCTTGGAAAGTTTATGAGGCTCAAAGGATTGTTTTTTCTGTTGGGTTTTGGTTTTTTGGTTTTTTGTTTTGTTTTGGGTTTTTTTGGTGTTTTCTAATGTTTGTGGCTCTTGCTTGAAAGAGGCTCCACAATATTCCCTCTGTATAAGTGCATGGCATATTTAAAAAATAGTAATAAAAAAAAGCTTTTTAGAATATTCAGATCATGAGGGTTACATTATTTTTAACATCATTAGGTGATTTAAGCTGCAGATGGAAGTCTGATAGATCCCCAAAAGCGCTGATATGCCTCCTTCATCTGCAGAACTGATATGCCTAACCTGTGAGGAGGTGTTTGTTAAAATTCTAATTGACTATCTGCTTGTTAGGCACCCTAATTAAAAAATCTGGTTCTAAATGTCATTAAGGGCCATGAAGGAAGGCAGTCACTGGAAAATAAAAGGTTAGAAAGAAAAGCAGGTCAGTACTGTTAGCAAACTCAGTAATTTCTTCTCATGTTTGGTTTTGTGCTGCTGACTGGAAGGCTGGATACTGAGAGAACCACAGATTGGTTTGGGAGGGAAGGGACCTTTAAAGCTCATTGAGTCAAATCCCCCTGCAGTGAGCAGGGACATCTACAGCTAGAGCAGGTTGCTCAGAGCCCTGGGATATAAGGTGGGTAAGAATTTCTTTTCCATTTAATAAACCGTTGAATTTTCCCAGTGTAAGGAGGAAGGTGAGCAGGCAGGGACCTGCTTTTGAAAATATTAGCCCTGGCTTCTGCTTGGGTAAGGCTTGTCAGCTCTGCTTGGGACACTGGGCATATCTGTGCAGTAGGTGAGGATTGCTTAAGCTGCTTCAGTTCATGATGACCCCAGAACTGGAAATAGCGGGCCATGTGGGGTCAGGTAATCAATCTTTCTGGCCAAACAGCCTTGCTGCTAAATATCCTAAAGTCTGTAAATCCTCAGACGCACCCTGTGGTGCTTCATAGCACCGAGGGGGAGATGGGACAAAGGACTGCTTCTCAGGCCAAGGCCAGCAGTGCTGGCCCATGGGTCCCACCGCCGCAGCGCAGGCTGGCCCTCAGCTGGGTTGTTGCTCCTCGCAGCGGGGATTCAGGATGCCTCTGCTGTTCACCATCCGGCTGGAAGTCATGCTTCAGTTGCCAGTGGACTGCATTCATGGCCTTCTGTAGCATGCTCCATTGCATGCTTTGAACGTGCCCTTTATAGCCTAGGAGCCTGAGACCGACTTGGAGAGTTTTGAAGGTCATTTAGGATCAAATGTAATGAAGGGGTTTAGCCACATAGTGAGCAGCCCTGTAATAGAACCGATAACCTTCAGCAGGGGTCCCTTTCCATGGGCCATGGTGCAAGGGGGAGCTTTAAGACACTTCAGTCTTTCTTCTGCAGAGATCACCCGAGAGCTGCAGCCCTGCACCCTCTAAAGCTTGCAAAGGGATTTCCACTCGCCTTGGGACTGAAAGTGAAGGTCATGACTCCCACGTAGCTTTAACTTCCTTTAAGGGTAAAATATAAGCGTGGTTGACAGAATGCACTCATGCTAACCAGGAGAGTGCAGGTTTAGTCTCTTGGTTCTGTTTATCTTGCCCCCTTTTTTTTTTCTTTTTCTTTTTTTTTTTTGTGATGTGTTGTGGTACAGCTTCCTGCAGAAGGTGGAGTGTGCTCCCAGTTTAAGGGTAGCTTAGTGTCACTGGGAGTCAAACCCACAGCTCTACCCACACGAGTTTTCCTTTTCTGGACTGAGTGCTCTTACCAATTTGCAATTTAAAATCTGGAGTCCACGTCTTGCTGTATGAGGAGTGAAAACACTTGATAGATTGAGAGTCTCTGGGAATGAAAGATACCTGGATTCTGGTTGGTTTTGGGATACTGAGGAATTCAGCTTAACTGTAAAAGACAAGGTACTGTGCCAGGGACTAGGGTGAGGCCTGGAAGGATGAATGATCTTTGAATGCAATCCCTCTGCCAATGGAAGTACTTAGAGCTGTAGAGACTCGTGATACATAAGCCCTAAGAAATTGCTTATCAAAGGAATTAATTTCTAGCAGCTACTTAATAGTGATGCAGAACAATTGCTCTACTTTTCCATGAAGTGCGTGCTCATTTTCGTGCATGTTCATGGATCATGGCATTTCAGTTTCCCTGTTTGGTACCTTCTCGGATTAACCTGCTACGCCGGGTGGCCATACAGATTCTATACGGTTCCATCAGACTGGTTCTCGTCCTTCTGCTATCGCATGTCTTGGCCAAAGTCCATGGCTTATCTGAAAATGAATACACTTAAATGTCAAAGTCATCTGAGGATTTACACAGTCCCTCTGTCCTCTGGGGTTTTCTGTTTGTTTTCTCTCACTTGGATGCTTCTGTGTCTCACTGGACTAGTACCTAGTGGTCCTAGAAAGATATGAGTGGTCCAGCTTTTAGTAAGCCTGTTGCTTTACAGGCTTCCAACTTGGCTATGTGATTGGTACGAATCTGTTCTAAATCTTATGCGTTCCATACTCACCTCACCTAACTTTAACAAGAACAAAAATAATGTAAAGCGTTTGAAAACAAGCATTTAGAGAAATCACTAGGTGGATGTGGCTATTTAAGTACCATACCAACCAATTCAGGCAAATAAAAGTGGTTTCTTTCTGAAATAGCCTCGTACTTTGGGTAGAAATTTTGTCTGCGGGGGAGACCATTACATGAGATGCATGCTGTGGTAGAATTAAGCAAACTTCAAGCCGTGATTCACTGGCAGAACAGAAAATTGTATCATCTAAGATCTAGAGTTTATATATAAAGAATGAACTAAGCTCTCTCTGATTAAAGACTGTGCAGGTATCCCTCTGTGATGTGACTAAGCTCAGTCATCAATGAACTTAATTCCTATGATCCAAAATCTTTTCTGAATTACTCTGGTGTAAATGAGCAGAAATGCCAGAGCAACTCCAGTTATATTTCAGTGTGCAGTGGAGAGCATGGACATCTGTAATGGTAGCACAATATGGCAGGTTTTTGACTGCCACTTGACTCCAAATGCTGTTTTACTTGACCTTCAAATAGCACAGTCCTTTCCTAACAGTGTTTTCATTGCTTTTACTGAGTTAGAGTTGTATTTTTGTATTTGATTGTAGAGATACTACACTAATGGGACTGGGAGATAAATGGACCAATAAATGGTGACTGATTACATGAGTGGAGTTTAACTAGCAGAGCCTAAGTAAAGCAGGGGAGTGATAGGAATGGTTTTGGTCGGGTGTTTTGTTGTTTTTACTGCCAGTGTGACAGATCAAAGTTTTCTGTGAATGGGGGTGGGGAGAGAGATGGGGCTTAGGGGGCTGCCTTGTTTATTAGGCACAGACCACCATCAAACAAACAAATAAATAGAAAACTCCTGGCAGTTGTTTCCAAACATTTTGAGTTTCTGGGGTTTTTTTTTGAGTTGGTTGGGTTACTTTGTATCTCTAAGAACATAAGAGTATAATTCTGGGTTTGGTTTCTGCAACCAGAGATTTGGAGTAGAGTTGCAGTGGCTCTTTTGTATATATGATAAATTCCAGCTTTCCTTTGCAAAACATGCCTAATGAGACCCTGAGTAGGAATGCTGCGAGGTGAGGGCGATGCTGTTTCCCTTTCAGCCACCACCGCAGTCTGCAGACTAGACACTGTCCACAGCAGCGATCATCCACCTTAGACCCATGCAAGAAAGTCTTATTTTACCCTCACTTTCGGTCCGTTGGCAGAGAACTCTTCTTTATTACTCTGCATACAGTCTGTCCTCACCTTTTGTCACCTGAGGTAGTGAGGAATTTTGGCTTTCTGGGTATGGAAGTAGATATTTATATATGTGCATATATGTATGTCATATACGCACACCCATAAATACTGTATTTTCCAAAGGTCTCGCAAATACAGCATTAAAATGCTCACCAGAATGGGTTGTGTTTGCACCTTTTGTTGCTAAGATTCCGCAGCCTGTGCATGCCGAGCAATGCCCTCTGTTCTGGGAAGATCTGTCATGCAGCACTTTAGCCTCTGATAAGAACGGCCAACTCCTTTTGTTCTCTTTTCCAGCTGCAGCAGCCTGTGAGGACGTACTGGAGTGCCTGGCAAATTGACTTATAAAATATGAAGGAGTTCAGTGTGTTACTATCTTTCAGAGACTGCACTTGGCATTGTGCTTTGGGTGTCTCGTTCTAGTGACAAAGACAGTAAAAAGAACAGACAATGGAGTACGAGGGTCTCTAAATCTGTTGTGTGACATAATGAAAATGGGAAGCAGTGTGGTATAAACCTGAGGTATTCTCAGTCTGGTTTTTGAATTGAGATTCTTCAGTAGGATGATCCAGTTTTCTTCTGCTGTCATAATTCGGACTACTGCAAATCTGTGGCTTCTGAGAGGTCTCTGGTGACTGATGAATTCCCAGGGCTCCTGCACGTGTTGTCGAGGAATTTGGTTTAATGAGAATGCATTTCTTCTTTTCCAAAATCCAGCCCTGTTGCAAAAAAAAAAAAAGGGAAAAGACTGCTTCTGGAAATGGTGGTTCTTATCCGCTGCCAGATTTGGAATTAATGCATCTTGCCAAAGTGCTGTGTCCAGACAAGGAATCAAAAATTTATTTTTTTTTTTTTTAACCCGTCCTTGCAGACAACAATCTAACTCGTTTCTCAGTCAAGTGAAAGCGGAGAATCGAGAAAATAGTGGGTTGCATTGGTTGGATCTGATGTCCACTGGAGACTCTTTTTAATTTGCAGGTTTGGTTTTAGGTTTTCTGAGTTACCATCTGCCTTCACCCTCTGTTCTCCTGCCCTTTGCCAGCTCTTTTCTGGTGGAAAAAAACAGCAATACAATTCAAATATTGTCTCATTGGAGCCTGTATGTTAGCCACGCATATACTGCCTCCTATCATTCTAAGCCTGCTGCTTATGTTTGTGTCTGTTAGAAAATGAATATGTGAAGCTTACTAATCAGGTGAGGCCCCAAATGGCTTCTCTTTATGCTCCTCCTATTAAATAGCATTCCTCCATTTCTTAAATTAAGTGTTTCATATTTGGACAGTAGATCAAGCTGGCCATGCTGCTATAATTGTCATCTTAAAAGAACAGGTTTTTTATGAGAGCTCATATTAGCTAATAGCAAACCTAATATGCTCGGGGAACTGCCTGGCTTGTTTCCCCAGCATTTTCACTCGCCTTTCCTAGAATTACTACACCAAATTTGTCTTGTCTTTTGTGGTTTCGCCTTCTAAGCATCTCGCCAGCCCTGATGCTATGCACTGCGAGTTGAGCACGTTGCTTGGAGAGGAAGTAGAACTAGTAGAGTAGAAAAGGCAGGCATGGAAGTGAAGAAAACCAACTCGAGTGGACACAGTGGGTGGCAAAACCTCAGCAGGTGTAGGGTGTGTTACCCTGGGAAACAGCTTTATGTGGCAAGCTGCACAATATAATGTGCTTCTTTCTGCTTTGACAACCTGCGCCTTCAGCCTCGTGCTTAATAAAGCACCTAGACGTATATTCTACTCCCTGTTGTGACTTGCTGCTCAATTATACAATATCTGTTTGATATTTGATCATATTTTTCCGCATGAACAGTTCTGAAAATAATGACTTGACACGAGCACGGGATTATTTCAGGGTGGTTTACGGTGACAGTTTCCTGACTGGCGTTTCTGCCCGGTGAATTGTCAAGGCATTCTGAAAGTTGTATTTGGAGAGGCTGTGAGGATGGGTGGAAGAGTGTTCTCCAAGTGCCAATTTGAGCTTTCCTTCTTTAAAAAGAAGAGAACAAAGTGTGTGTGTGTGTGTGTGTGTGTGGGAAGAGTTGTAGGCTCAGGATCCTTTTCTGTCCTATTATTATTAGACATGACGGATGCTAACAAAGCCCAGCTACCTAAGAACCAGGAGGTCTGACGCTTGTATTTTGCTCCCTTTTTCTTGGTGCTGCTGTAGCTGTCCTGGGGTCTGAAGAAGGCAGAGGCCATTGTGCCTTCCTTCTGTGGCAGAAGCGGCTGCTCACTGCAGATGGAAGAGCCGACCGAAGCCCCAGGGCCTGGTGCTGCCATGCTGAGGCCCGCGCTGCTTCCTCAGACCCAGTACCTGTTCTGTGTGCTGCAGGTTATTGTTTTCATTCCCTCTGGTCTCTCTTTGTCAGGGTTTAAAAACTACCAGGATATTCTAGTACTTCTGCTTTTCTTTCAGGTTGCTGGGATTTTTTTTAAGCTAAAAAAAAAATAACAAGAGCAAGGTTTCAAAGGGAGTGTTAATGTCAATACTAAGGGCTGGGATTGTGATTTCAAATTCAGTGCTTTTTTTCTCCTGAAAAAGCTGATGGACACCTGCATATAGTAGACAAAAAGCAACTAGAAAAAAAAAAACCAAAAACCCTTTTTCCTCTAAAGTCATGCCTAATACAGATGGTTTAATTTTTTTGTCATCAAAACAACAAACACCAAAACTGTTTTTCCCGCCATTTTGTGAGGGCTTTTTGCTCTTGCGAGAGAGGACTACGATTACCCAAGAAATATATTTCTCGGGTTTTTGTAAAGGTAAGTTTTAAAGCATGTTTTGCCTTCCTGCAGCATTCAGTAATGAAAATATTGATCTTATTAACTGTGCTAATTAGAGCTGAACAAAATACCTCCAGCAACAGCTAGTGAATATGCAGTGGAATAACAATTCTGAAATTGCTTTGCCAGTGTTTACAGGAGATGAATATTGTCAGGGCTAAGTTTGCTATCAGGAACATTGTGAGAAGAGAGCCTGGTAAATATTTGCCCACTTTAAATTTTAAATTTGTAGTTTGGTATTAAAAGTTTCTCTTGTCAAATCAAATAATATTTTTTTGTTTTTGTACTAATCTGCTTAATAGGAGAAACAGAGTTAAGGAGGAGGTTTTGCTACTCAAGTTCAAATCAGAGTAATCCCCAGTTGCCGTAGCCTGTGAGCAGTGTATTTACAAACTGTCTGGAGAAGGAGCTAAGCCTCGAATAGTTTGGAACTACAAAGTGGTGATATTTGTGAACAATTTACTTGCTCTCTTCTGACAGTGACTCTGTGACAGCGTATGATGTTAAATGTTGAGCATGCTCTGGGTTTACAGGAGACAGGCTTTACTAGGTATCAAAATAGTGGGCTTAGTACAGAGGGAAAGATAATTCTATAAAAGACTTTGTGGAAAGGCTGAAAAAGATTCAATTTATTAACGGTGTGAGATTCCACTGAAACTTGAAGTAAATAAGTCGCGTTTGCTTTTGAGTAACAGTTGTGAAATACAAATACTTGTCTTTTAGCAGGTGACAAATGTGTCAGTGAAGAGAGATTCTGGGCCCATTGCTTTTGGACGTGTCCAGCAATGTAAGTATCGAGATTTCACTCTGAGCTATTATTAAATGTTGTTCAACTGTCTCCTTTTCCACTACAAGTCAGACTCTGGCGAGTGTTCCTGCGATAGAACTAACAGTTACCACTCTTGTAACGAACCATTTCATTACCAAAATGTTGCGGCCATTTTAAGCAGCATACAAAGTACTCATATGATTAATTCATTAGTGTCTTAATTAGTTATATTTACTTCTAATTATTGGGTTACAGTTTGTAAAGTGGTTTTCAAATGTAAAATGTTAAGTACATGTTAAGAGATCTTCACTGAAATTTTTATGTTTTGCATATGTAGCAAGGAGTTGGTTTTAGACCTGTTTCTGACATATGGGGCCAGAATGAAAGACATACCAAATTTATGGTGCTGCGATGGCCAAAAACAGGCAGAGTTAAATCCAAAGTCTAGCCTGTGCTCTTTAAAATGAGGCATTTTGCCATGTTTTTGTTGGAGAAGCGCTGACTGTTGGGTAACAAGAATGAAACTTCTTAATTAATAACATCAACTCTTGTGTGTTGCTTTTTGTTGGGTTTTTTGGTTGGGTTGTTTTTATTTATTTATTTTTTTTAGAATAAGAAATTAGCTAATCTTTTTATTTTTTAATTGCTTAGTTCTTTGGCCTATGTTACACTGTGGATTTATGTTCCAGTATCTCAGTTCTTCATGTACTTTCCAACCCCGGTTCTGTAATGCAGAAATGCAGTTCATTCATAATGGTTTCATTTCTAGGCAGCAATCCCACAAAGTCTCTGGCATAGGGGAATGTCGATGGGATGACTCACATGCATAAAATTAAGCTTGTGTTTAACTAATTGTAGGATCAGAGCTTTAGTCACTAGTGGAATGTATATTTGATTTCCTTCTGGAATTAGCATAACAGATAGGGAAAGATATATTCCTAGTGGGAGAGCTGGAGAGAGGGTGGTGATTAGGGAACAGGGAGAAGTCCCTGCCCCTCAAGTTTTTGTTTGAACTGACAATTTTTATTGCAAAATGAGAGACTTGAACTTCAGGATTTTTTTTTTTTCTTAGTATTTATCATTATCTTTAAAAGAAAAACTCACAAAAAAATGTCAATAAGGTAACGTGGTTGGCTAAGGTAGATCAAAAGCTTGTGTACTCTAGCTAGTTTTCTCACCCTTACAAGATTCCTTCTACTGGGTGTTAGAGTGAGTGACGACAACAACAGAGTTGTCATTGGCTATGAGACTCGGCTCTACTGTGACTCTGCTTCTGATACTGAAAACAGTAACAGTCATACTCTCCACTCTGACCTCTGGATGCTCCAAATTCCGAGTTCTTTGGCATTTTATGTTCATACATGTCGTTTTCATTATTGTAATACTCAGAAGAGAACTCCTGCAGTATATGTTTATTATGTCTGCGAAGCCCTGACATATTATCTGCGTATGTATCTGAGCCCCATGCCGTGCTGATGTTCATTTTTAGCTGCTCTGTAGCTTCCCCACATTTCTCTCCTGTTCTCGTGCAGTGGTCAGGTGTGGCCTTGTGTAAAGCACAGTTACTTGCTGCAGTGTTCTTCTGCCCATTCCTTAGAGGAGTTTCTTGTCTGCTTTATATCCTTTGTCATTGTATAAGCTGCGTGCTGAGTCTGGATATTTACCAGTATGATTCAGAAACTTCCCAGATGCTGTATGGGCCCCACTGGTTATATTTTGTTAGTAAACTCAGAATAGGTTTGTTCCAACTTCTCTACAGTTGCGTATTTTTTATGATCTTCCCAAAGAGTGCACTGACCTTTCTTTACTTTAAAGAACAAGCAAATCATTTGTCTGTGAGGGTTTAGGGCTTGAAAGAGCAAGCAGACGGGCAGCAGAAAAGCAGCAGTTGTTGCATCAGTTTCCAACCTTCTTCTGGAGAGAGCTTCAGGAAACATCTGATTGTTGCATCGGCTGCGACCTTCTGGCTCGCTGCTGCCAGTTAAGTTTAGCTTCCAGAGGCTTTTTCCTCTACCAGCTCTATCAGAGAGCTTCTGTTGGCAGTTTCTTGATTAAGAAGTGCTACAGATACTGTCTTTATCTGACAGCTGCTTAGAGAGAGTCCAGCACCATTCAGCTGACTATGGAAGAGCCCAGATGCCAGTCTGTAGCTAGCAAAGTGGCCCAGGGAGCATGGGACAACATAAAACAGTGCAGTGATCGTGTCAGTGTGGCATGGGGCATGATCTCCAGCACTAGCTGGAGTGACTTGGCACATCACAGGCCTCAGCTCAGCTGGGACTCCAGTGAGAGGGTGCTGGCATCCAGATCTTGAGCTACAGAGGGTGTCTGATGCCTCTGCCTGACTGAGCAGCACAAGTTGCAATGAGATTCTTATCTGATAGATGGAAAAAGAGCTTATACCATGAAGGCGATCAAACCCTGGAACATGTATCCAGAGGGTGGGGTCCCCATCCTTGTGCAACTCAGTGCTTAGCTAGACAAAGCCATGAGTAAACTGGTTGGGGTAGCCAGCCCCACTTGGAATGGCCGATTGGCCTGCAAAGGTCCTTCCCAACCTAAATGTTCTGTGTATGTTTTTATGAGAAACAGGCTAGCTGTAGGGAGCCTGGAAATATTGACTTTGGAATTGTTTATATTTGACTATTTGAAATGAAAACCTAAAGAATAGTGCCTCAGTGGGGCAGCAAGGAGCTTCGTTTACTGATTTCATTACTCAAAGTGGTACTTTATCCTTTCTTCTCCCACCACTCAAAAGGCTTTTGAATTTCTCAGTTTAGCACAGAAATTAAAGGTGACTCTCTGATCACTTTTCATGAAATGACCCTGTCAGGATTGAAGTGGTATTGATTTAAGTTTGCAGAGGGAGGGGGGACACTGCAATCCATCTGATGTGGCAGCCTCAGTAGACTTGCAGGGCTATGATTATAATTATCATTGCCGTTAAACGCTAATTAGTACTGTTAATTAGTTAAGCACTAGAATAAGCTTGTCTTGTTCTGCTGTGGTGGTGTTTATTTATGCAGGGGAAACAGGGAAGCTAAATTAATCTGAGGAAGATGTAATTTGGTCCCTCTCACAAGAAGAGTATCTCTTGATGCTATTACTGCTTGTCTCTGCTTTCTGAAACCCTCCAACTTACCTTGTAGAACCACCGGAGAAGAGCAGAGGCTCAGCTATGTCTGTCCTCCCGAGGATGACCTTGGCTCTTCTATGATAGCTCTGCTCTGTAACCTAATAGTGGATCTGTGCCTGTTCAGGCCAGCACAGGGTTTGCCTTTGACTTCAGCGGCAGCAGAAGCAGGTCCCACATGTCAGAAATGTGCTTGCCTGTCTCAGAAACAGAAGACATGACGGGTCTGGAAGATGATTACATTTTCTGATTACTCTGCAGTGATGATGTTGAGGTTTCTTTCTGTGTGTCATGTCAAGAAGTGCTCTCGGTGAGACAGTTCTCTTGGCTCTTGAAGGGCAAGTTTGTAGAGATACTTAATTACCCCTTATGGAGATTTGTGCTTTGAAACAGTAGTTGGCAAGAGAAGATAATGACTCACAGTGCCCTAAATTGCCAGAATTGGGGGAAACTGTAGTGAGGAGCTTTGCTCTGTAGCTGTGAGAGAGAATTTGAAGCTGATTCTCTTGCTTTCAGTCTTTTGTAGGCACCTCATCTCAAATACGAGCATCCTGTAGGTGTCTGGTGACACTGCCATGCAAATACCAATGACCAAAAGGTGGGAAAAAAAATGGTAGTATCTGAGATACCATAGCAGCTAAATGACTGTAGAAGGGGAAGAAATGTCTACTAATGAGGGGGAAATTGTGTGTCTTTGTGTAAATCAAGTGTCAAATATCATTGGGTATATAATTTCCAGAGTTTCTCTCTTAAAAATCTTTTTTGAAGTTCCCTTTCCAATTTTAATTACTTAAATTTGTTATTTGAACTTTTTTTTTTTTTCTCATTTGTACTGTAAACACTTTTTATCCACTTAAGGTTTTCTCTCTCTTTTTTTCCAGGTCACTTGATCCTAAAAAATGTGTAGAATCCATCTTCATACTCTGTTTTTAATTAACTTTTCCATTTGTTCACCTAAGTTTGCTTTTACCTTTTTTTGTTAATTTGTACGTGTTTTACTGAATTTCCAGACATTGCGGGTTCAGCTTTTGAGTAAATCGACTTCTTTTACTTTACAAAATAGAAAATCTTGGTCTTTTTGACCATAATGCAATCAGTTGTGTAACAAGCATCTAAAAATGAGTATCTTAAGCTCCTGTATAGCACTGCGTAATTGATTATCAGAACAGGTACCTGGTGAATCATGAGCTGTACCTGGAGAACTCTGTTCAATAATAATCGATGAGCACCTTGTTTTTCGGTGGGGTAGGGAAAGCCCATGAGTTATATTTAAATTTCATATACTCGTGGCTCTTTTCCAGAATGCAGGCGGGGTCTGATCCAAACGGAAATTCAGTTTGGATTCAAACTGAAGAATTGGATCAAAATTTCAGAGCTGAAATCTTGAGTCTCAATCTCTGCTTCTTGTTCTGGACTTGACTGAAAGCTTTTCTGAGAATCACCTCCCTTTTCTGAAGAAGAAATCTGCTGAACGCTGTACCTCTCCTATTTTACTGGCACAACAGAAGATGCTTTCTTTTGGTTTTACGACCGTCATAAAAGCACATGCGACAGCAGAGTCACAAATTAAGACAGCGATTAGAAATCAAATATAAAATACCCATATAAAATTAGTGCTGCTGTTGTGGGTGTGGTGAAATACAATGGAATGCCTAAGTACCTCTTGGGCCGTAACTCTGCCGGGCGATACGATGAGATGAAGGTAGAGCACCCGCTGTATATGTCAGCGCTCTTGCTTTGATTGCTTTGTGTCATCACCGCCCTAAAATTACACGGTAAACAACATTTTGGGGGTGAGTAGTGTTAATGTATTTTACAGCGTGATTGATTTAGCAGAGTGTACTGCAACACAGTCAGACTCTCACCGGCAGAAACTGCAACCGGAGAAGGCCATTTCATTTCCGGCAGCCAAACGCGGTGATTTCCAAGACTCCCCGAGTCCCTGCGCCTTGATTTTGTAACATTTTGTTGATTCGACTCTGGGTTATGATTTGCAATAGCAGAATAGATAAGTCTTATAACGGCAAAATCATTAAGGGCTAATTTCGCTTCCCGCTGAAGCCTTTGACAAATGCCCTCTTGATGCGAGTGGGAACATTAGCGAAGCGTAGACCTCTAATTTGAAGCATTTAAATTATGAACAAAGGCCCGTCGGAGTAGTCTTGAAAGCAAAGAACTTTCAACAATGAACGCTCATTTCCGTTTTCGGCCCCCATTGTCACCAGCTCTGTTGGTGGCGGGGATTACAACCTGTCTCCAGTCACCAAGACCAGCCTGGAGCAGGGGCTCGCTGTGGCCAGCACTGCCGGCCGGCATCTGTGCTTTCAGGTGGGGGCTCTGTGGTACCTCACTATTTGCAGCTGGAAGTCAGTCCTGCAGAGGGAAATAGCTGGGGATTTTTATTTTTTTTTTTCCCTGAGAAAAGAATAAATTGGGAGTTTTCAAAGAGAGGAGGCTTTTGAAATGCTGGCTGATTGAGTCAGAAATCTGGCTAGCTGCTCAGGCTTGCCGATGTTCCCGTTCCTTGGGTTTAATCCTGTGATAGGCAATGAATCATTAATGAGCTCAGAGGAGAGCTGTAGCCTCCGTAAACAAAAATAGCACTTCTGCCCTCATTTTTATATCACTCTGTGAAATATCCTCACCTTTCTTTGTCCTCTTCTCTTTCTCCATATTTTTAGTTCTTGTCTGTAATCTGGTTTCCTTATCCATCTTTTCATGCATCCTGCTCATAGAAAACTCATTAGGCATACTAGATATGAAAATGATGGTATCTTCTAGCAGTTTTGTAATTTCTTCAGCTGTAATGGATAGCCACATGCAAAACAATGAGAAATGTAAGGATATTGAAGCCACCTCTGTGTAATGATCAAGTAAATCATGAAGCTGAGAGTTTCTAAGGAGCCTAAAGGACTCCTTCAAAAATTAAGGCATGAATTGTGCTGACTCCTTCACAAATTAAGGCATTACTTCCTAAGATAAGTTAGCTGGTCAAAAAAAAAAAACAAACCAGACACCCAAAAAAACCAATAAATCAAAACTCAGCCTTTATTGGGGGACCCTTTGGAAGACCTTATACTCAGTTTGTTGTTATTTCTACATGTTGATATAGACTACCTCAGAAAAAAAAAATGTGTGTGGCTGCTGTGGATGAGCTCCCTGACAAGAGAGGAAAGGGAGCAAGGATGGTTCTTGTCTTTGTGGTCCAAGTCGCTGGCTTTATAAAAAAATGGGGAAGAAGTGAGGGTGTTTTGACAACAAAAGAGGGCTTTAAGGTGTGGACAAAGTGTATTTTCCTTACAGCTGTGGGAAAAAGGTTAGAAATATTCTGGTACTAAGTGTGCTGTATCGGATAGCTTGCCGCTTAGTGGGGCATTGATGTGGGTCTCTCCTGAGATATAAGCCTCTCCTGAGGTATAAGGAGGAAGCTTTGTACATCGAGGGTCATCACAGAGGATGGGTCATTGTCTAAATCACCTAAAAGAGGGTGATTTAGACTGGAGACAAGGAAGAAATTTCTTTTACTTTGAGGGTGGTGAGACCCTGGCCCAGGCTGCCCAGAGAGGTGGTGGCTGCCCCATCCCTGGCACCATCCCAGGGGAGG
>JAAGNO010025640.1:352966-387494 GCA_033439905.1 Ceryle rudis | reverse complement strand
GCTCTGAGCAACCTGCTCTAATTGCTGATGTCCCTGCTCCCTGCAGGGGGGTTGGACTCGATGAACTTGAAAGGTCTTTTCCCACCCAAACCATTCTGTGATTCTATGATGATGAATTTTTCCTTTAAACCTCTTTGAAAATTTTGGATATGGTCCCTGTTTGTGAAAAGAGATCGGAATACTTTTGTTGTCGTTTCATTTAGACAATAAGAATAAAATCCCTATCTGAAGGAGTTAACAACGTTGCCTAGATGGAAATGAAAAGCAAACTCAGAAACTCAGCAGCACCAAACTCAAATAAATACTTATATTTCTTTAATATACTTTCAGTACATTGAATTACACTACAAAAAAAAAAAGCTTTGTGCTCTGGGTGGCAAGCTGAATGAGATGTGAGACCACATCAAAAGTTAAGATGATCAGAAAACGGTTTGTTTGTGGGTTGTCACTTTGCTCTGAGAGAAACATCTCCTTGCTTCTTTTTGGCTATGATAACTAACCTTAAGTCTCCACAGAGAGCTGTATGATGATGAGCTGTGGCACCTGAGAGCTCAGTGTTTCTGCCCTCTTGATCTCTCTTGTGAGAAATGAGACTTCAGTTCTTGAGGAAGAAGAGAAGAGTGAAAAAGGTCAGTCTCTCGGGGAATAGCGTCAGGCTATTAGAGCAAACAGTGCCTGTAGCCTTTCACCGATGACACCAACTGGTTCATCCACAGCTAAAAGGATGTGGAAGAGAAAAACAGAGCTGATAGTTTCTAGATCTTTATTGAACAAAACCTGTATTCTGGGCCTTGCGGCCGTTTGAATGTTTCAGACGCAATTATAGAGGCCCCATGAAATTCACTTCACTTACTACTTTTGGTAAACGAAACGGTTATGGTTTGAGACTGTCTGGGACCGTACTTCAAACGGTATATTTAAGTATGAGAGAAGAAGGAGGAGCGTGAAGGCAGGTTGGTTTGTGGATTCTGCATACCTCTACCGAGACAAAGAAGATGAAGTGTAATTCTCATTTTAAATTGGCTTAGTTTTGGAAAAAAAACTTTTCAATTGCCAGAATTTTTTTTCCAGGCAAATTTGAATGAGACTTTCACAGAACTCATTCTGCTAAAAGAGACTGGCAGGTGTTGAGTTCAGAGTTCAGCTGGGGCTGGGCTGGACTATCCTGGTCCTTTTACCCCATCTAGACTGCCTTGGCCAAGGCTCTGGTTTCTGTTCTTACTGTTCCTGGCATGGCTGGGGCTGACAGCCAGGCAGAGGGAGAGGGTTATCTCCTGTTAGCTGTTTTTCTCTGGAACATCTGTTAACAATCTACCTTTACTTAAAAGCAAAAGCTAGGTAGCTGTAGGCGATTTAAGACCACATCTCTGTGGAAAAGGCAGCTTTAGGGGAAAAAAACCTAAATAGCCTTAGTCCTCTGTTCTGTCTGTCTGAAAAGAAGAGTCTGCCTGGTCTGAAAACTGTTTGGAATAAGTATTTCCATTACTCAGAGGTAATTAGCATTGTAAATTGAAGTAGCAGAAGTAGAGAGGGTACCGGTTGTTTGCCTCGGGAGTTAATACCTGGGTTCGTAGCACAGGCACAGACCAGCTGTAAGGGGTTTACTAAGGTGCTGTAGAATACTGGCATTTCTAAAACAGCACCATCTTCATTGTTTGAGTTCAGAATATATAAAATCAGAGAAAATAAGAGAAGCTGTGAGATTGTCCTGAGATAACTCCAGCTATCTCATCTCTTGCAAATACTTCCCAAGCTGCTTTCAAGACTTGTGATGAAAGACACGCTGCCGCTTCCTTGGAAATTTATTCCAGCATTTAACTTTTTATACGCTCAAAGTTTTGCTTATTTCTTGCAGCTATTCAAGCCCAGTTTTGCTCATCCTCCCTACTGCAGATAAGCAGTATCCTCTTATTAAAATAACTTTGTTTTTGAAGAAAATGGTCGTATCCTCTGGGCTTCTTTTCTGCAGCTCAAACAGCCTCACTTCTTTACTCATAGGTCAGGCTTTTAAGACTGCTAGTAATTTTTGTTTCTCTCTCTGGGAACATTTTTTGCTGGTCCATCTCATGAAGCAGTTTTCAGAACTTGACCCCACTGGTCCCAGCTGAGGAATTATTAATGTCCCGGTTTAAAGCTTTTCTTCATGTGTCTCATATGCAAATGTCCATCATACATGAGAGTTACTTGTATTTTAATAGAATGATTTGACTTTTCATAGGTCTCATTTTGGTCTTCAGTAGTTGGAGAACTTATTTTTGTGCTTCTTAAATGTGAACTGTTATTAATTGTTGATCCCCATATTTAGTGAACTCTTTCAGAAATACATTTCCAATCTTCAGGTTTTCGCGTTGGTGACTTCTGTAACATGATGTGGAATGAAAAAACCTCACCTTTTTAACCATGTTTTTCACTTTATTTTTATCTAATGTTATTCTATAATGGTGTAGGCAAGGCGGCCATTTCCCCAGAAATCTTTTCTATACCATTTTTGACCTTTCTGTGCTACTTTCAGGCCTTGCCAAATCTTCTCACGTGCAGAGAAAGCACTACTGTGCTTGTCAGTCACTTTTGAAGCATTCTCTTATTTTCATTTTAATTCTTTTGAGTCCACTAGTTTGGCAGTGTCCTTTAGAACTAAACTGAGAGCCACTATGGAGGTAACCAAAGCATAGATTAGTCTGAAAATGCATCACGTGTCTGTTAATATGGGATGGAAAAGTTTTTCTATTCATCCTTGTAGAACATTATGCCTATTGGAATTCTGGCATTGGCCACGAACACCGTCATTGTGCTTTGAATAGGGTTTTTTTTTTCCCCTTATTTTAATTTATTTATATGTAATGCTCTCCTGTCTCTATGCCAGCATTCTCCCTTAAAATGAATAGGTGATCATTATGAGTTTTCTAAATTTTTAATTAGGTCTTATAGACTAGATAAGTGTAGTTTTCAATTATTCAAAACCCAAACTTTTTTCTTGACTTCTGAAACAACAATTGTAAAGGAGTTATTGCCTGGGCAGTAATATGTGCACTGAAATATAAGGCCAGGTACGCTCAGGTTTTGATAACCCCTCTAGTCTGGGCTTTGTCAGCCCACAGCTGGGGAGAGCTCCCGTCGAACAGCTCTGCCCGTATCGATGGTGAAAAGGAGCTGGTTACTTCTGTGACCTTAAGCTTTGCTTAGGAATCTCTGCAGGTCAAGATGTGACTACCCAAGGGGTGGTGGCTGTGGCTGAGGTGAAGATGGGCATGGTTCCCTGCTACGCAGCGTCCTGTGCGTTTATTCCGTCTGTTAACACTGTAAGTGCAGTTTCTTAGACATTTGGCAGGAATCACTTTAGAGATAGGAGGAGTTGGTAGCAAAGAGCTGTGCAGAACCCTTAAATCCATGTGGATGCCATACCCTGGTTGTAAAGGTACTCCAAAGGACCACAGTTTCTTTGTTTTGAGTGCTTGAGTTGACATTTCCAAAGAAAAAGAATTTCTCATTAAATATTCTGCTTATTTTATGTACGAGAACTTAGTGATTTAAGATGGAGTTATTTTGTAGATCCATTGAATTTTTTTAATGCGAATTGCTTGGGTGTTTTTTCTTCCCACTTAGACTACAGACATTCTGTTTTCCAGACATCTCCACTTTTTACAAAACAGGCGGGTCATTTTGCTTCTGTGCCTGAACTTGTGTCTTCGGGTAGCATTTGATAGACCCTGCATATTCCCTATACACCTCTGGTGGTGTGTAGCTTCACCAGAAGCTTTACTACCATTGAATCGTAGAATAGCAGGTTGGAAGGGACCCCAAGGATTACTGGTCCAACCTCTTTTAGGAAAAGCCTGGTCTAGATAAATAGCCCAGGACTGTGTCCAGCTGAATCTTAAAAGTATCCAGCCTTGGAGATTCCACCACTTGTGTGGTGGAGAGTCCACCTTCTGGTGTCTCTTCTTGTGTTTGTTAGAGTGGAACGCAAAGAGAGCTTTCTTGAAGCTCCTGCTTGGGAGTAGAATTAGAAAAGGGGCAGCAGACGACTCCTTGCCACTCCAGATGTGCTGACACAAAAGCAGAAGGATCTGCTGGGTTGTCTCCCTCCTTTGTCCTGTTTGGAGTGGATGACAGTTGAGGCAAAGTGCTCATGTGAAATGACAAGCCAAGTCCCTTGTGTATCACAATGCAAATTTCCCCATATTTTAGGGTTTGCGTTGCACGTTGGGAGCAGGATGGTGATTTTCATTAAGTGCTCAGACATGTACTGCTCACTTCCTGTGATTTCATTAGACGGCTCTATGACCATAATTTCCACGGGTCCTCTTATTCAGACACGTGCATTTACCTGTCATTGCGGTTTAGCTTAGGAGTATTGCAAATTTTGACATATTAAAGTTCACGTTGCCACAGGAACGCTTTTTTACTTCCAAAATTATTTATATTTCCTTTGGGGCAACTGACTTTTCTGTATTTTTCATCATGCCTCTCATTTCATTTTTAAATGAATTTCATAGCTAGGCGCGGTACCCTACTGCGCGCAATTATTGCACCAATATAAAATCTAAACATCTCAAAGTCATTGCCAAAATCTAGGCTGTTATTGGTACGGTCGCAAGAAAATCAACAAGAAAAGCCCTCTCTTCTTTTCTCTCTCTTTTTATTTTTTTTTTTTTTGCCTTAAACTGGGTCATTTACCTGACATTTAAAATACTGGCTTTAATACTTCTTTTTACCTCATTAGAGGGTTGAATAATCCATGAGACTTTGTGTATTAAGAATCAATTCAAAATATTATGATATTGCTTTTAAAAAAGCCTCACAAATCTACCTTGTACCCTAAGCTGGTACCTCATATGTTGGTTAACAGCCAAATTAATGGAATATTCCCTTGCAGTCTCATAGAGCTACGTCTTGCAGTCTAATTAAAGGTAAAAATCAGGACAACCGGCGTTGTCTTTTGTAAATTAAAAGTCTTCTTTTATGTGCTGCGGAGGTGTCAGCACTATTATAAGGACTAATTAGACATTTTACAACATCCTGATACCAGGGAGGAAGTGGCATTGTGTGGAGTTTAAAGATTATTGAGTGTCTTTAGCACATCGGGGTTAGATTTAAGGATGCCTTCAGTGCTTACCTGCTGGTGCCAGAGGAAGTGCTTTATTGTCTCATAAGGAGAAACCTGGCTTTTTGAAGAATTAAATGCTTGTCTGTAATGGCAAACTTCCACTTCTGAAAGCCACTAAAAAGAACGAGCAAACCATTTTCAAGGCAGTGGACTCCACGTTTGTTCATGTCCACCTACAGACCTCAACCGCTGCGTCAATTTAAACTCACCCGTTGCCTGTAGGTGGCATTTCCTATCAGTTTATGAAGGAATTCCCATCTCTTATCTCCTCTCCCCAGCATACACCCAGATAACTCTTTGTTTCCCTCAACAAATGTAATCAGCAGAAGTACTGGTCCAATGCCACCTGCCTTTTCCCAATAAAATTAGTGTATCTCATCCATGCATAGGCTACTCTACATTTCATTTCAGATCTCATGATTTACACACCAGACACATGCTCAGATTGGATGGTAGGAAATGTGGGGAGCAACTTGTTTTCCTACTTTATGTTCTAATGCTTTCATTGTTGTCACTCAAAACTTGCTTCTAATCATAATCTTGCCTGATGCATCAATTTTCACTCCTGTATTCGACCTGCATTCACATCTTGAGTGTGAAAGTCCTTGAGGTTTTTTTCTTGTTAATGCTTTGAAATGCCTAACTAGGAAAAAAAAAAAGTACAAGGCAAACAACAAATACAAATATGCATACACTCCCTTTGCCTTTATCTTTAATGACAGAAAAATCATGGCAAAAACGGTGTTAAATATAGTAAAAAAAAAAAAAAAAAGGCAAAAAACCCAAAGCAACCAAGCATTGCCTTTCGTGAACAAAATTTGTAGCAAGATCACAGATTTCTCTGAAGCTTTTAGCATTTACGAGTAGATCTTTAGATGAGGCATTGCAAAGACGTTAATCAGCATCAGCTCTAAAGTTTCATTTGAAAAATGTCACTTGGTATGTGAACTAGTTGCAAAAATGTGCCTCGTGATTAACTGCGTAAACTGAAACAACAAGAGAAGGTTCAGCCCGACTAGTGCGAGAGCAATGAGTGTTTAAGAGACCAACAACTGGTTGGGGGGGGGAAGCCAACACCCAAACGTGATGGGCACTTTTGAAACTCAATTTTCAGTGTGTTCTTCAGGGATTTAACCAAGCAGGGCACAGGAGTGTTAAGGGGAAACTGTCCGCTCCAGTCTGGACGCGCTACCCCGTAAACGGACTCTGTGGTGTTCAGAGCCGGCCTGTTAATGCTCCTTGCGAAGATGAATTAAAATGGGACCTAAAGATCTATCACACAGCACTGTAATCCCCTAGTCACCAGTTCTGGAGTCTTTTGGTTCATCTTTACTTTTTTCCTTTAACAGAAATTGTGCTAGAAGACTGTATCAGGATCATCTGTGGAAAGGCATTTTCCCAGACTGAGAAGGAACTGGATTTCCTGGGGGCCCAGCTGAATTGCTGCTGGGGTGGAACCCGTGGAGGGGTTATAAATACAGCAAGAAGTTTTTTCTTTTTCATTTCTGCTTTCTTTTCTTTTTAAATAATCTTCATGCCAATGCCAGCTATCCTTATGCTGATTCTGGACCTGATTCAGCTGCAGCAGGACTTGGAGGAGAGTGAGGGTAATGTAATGGAGAAAGCTGTACATAAATTTGCCAATAGCTTTATTTTTCAGTTAGAAAATGCTGATTTGACAAAACTGGACTTGTGCTGAGAACACATAAGTTTAGGTAAAATTTTCACTACCTGCTGCTCAATTTTTCAGTCATTAATCTTCCATGGATAGCCATATCTATGTTGAAAGTCTTTCTTTCTTTTTCACATTTCTTTATAAATAATGGAAGAACTCAGTAGTGATAAGTCACTCACCTCAACACAGTTGTCATCGTGGCAGCGAGGACAGGGAATCTGGAATGTGGGCGAATGGCCAAAAGCAGGAACCTGAAGCGGCTGCGTCATACCCAGCCTATGTGAAGAAAAGGACTTCATGGTATCTCTGAAAAATGGGAAAGCTCTTCAAACTTCTGTCAAACTTCCTCATGGTAGGAAAACTCCTTACAACAACAACACTGGGAACCAAGACCTGGGACCAGGCCTGCAGGGCAAATGAAGGATAAAGGTGAGGGACACGACAGTATTTTTCAGATCTTAGTCACAGAGAAGGTGCATCTCCATCTGGGATTTGTCATTTTGTTCACGTTCTCGTGTGCTTTATTTTCTTTTGATGTTCTGGATCTTGCACCTTTAGGAAAAAGTTGAAATGAGGTAGAGTAGCCATGGAATGACTCGGCAGAAGAGCACAGCTGGAGTTATTCAGTCTTTTCCAGTCATTGAAATAGATGAAATATATAGCTACAGTCCAAAACTACTTGGGTTAATATTTCTCTCTTGGAGAGTTATGATCCTTCTTATGATTCCTACCACCTTTCTGAGAACTTGTTGAAAGAACACTGAACTTGGGTTAATCCCCTGTTCTTTGGGGAGCTAACACGGGTTTTTGTCTCTTTAATGATAATACAGTCGTGTGATAAAAATTCCTTTTTATTCCTCCGGTTCACAACAGGCATTTTCTTTTTACTGGCGCAGAGGGTGTCCTCTAGAGTAAATACTACCTTGTAGTTTTCCACAACTGAAATCTTTTAAAATTGGCACACAGATTAATAACACATGCTCAAGGTGCCCATTAGTTATTTCTACAATTAGTGGAAAAATGCCACAGCTCATTCTAAGGAGTTATTAGGGACATTTCTGTAGGAATGCAATCAATTCTTTGCTCTGAATAGCTAGCCAAAGCCAGCAGAGCTAACTTAAAAAGTCCTTTTAAGGATCCTTTAGAGAAAAGTAAAACTAGATTTGAAAGTCTTACCACAAAAATGCAGTTGATCCACTAATGTGGTCGAGGCTCTGGTCTATGGTATTTAAATTTACCTCTTTATAATACATTTTTTAAGGGATTTTGAAAGTTATGTCGATGAGTTTCCCTTATCTTCCTGGAGTGGCTCATGCCAGTGTTTTATTCTTTCTGCGGTGTACGCAGCGGTGAACTAGTCCCGACGAACAAACGTTTCTTTAACGCTCTTCTCTGCACCGGTTCTTCCTACACACCACAGCAGCACTCTCCCAAAACCTCTCTGCTCTCTTCAGGTTCTTCAATTTCCGTGCTTTGGCCCATGTTGGTCTCCTGTTCTGACAGCTTGGCCTGGGATCTGCCCACCTGCAGTCAAGGCAGCCTTGAGAAGGTTCCCTGCTGGAATAACTTTACAGAGAGCTCCTTACAGCTGCATGACCAGCAGTAGTGGCTCAGTGCTGCTTGACATGCAGTCTTTTTGCTTTACTTGTCACCCCATACCTTAGCTCTGCCTCTCTCACTCGTGAAGCGTAATTGTGCGCTCCTTGCAGCTGCTGTTCCCACCTTGGTATTGCATCCTTTGCTTTTCTGATGCCTCCTCCAAACTCTGCTCCACTACCTTCCATCTTCTGTAAAACTTTTTTTATATTTTTGGTTTTGTACCCAACTCAGGATCTGCCCCTCTGCTTAACTGGAGTGCTGCTTTCTTTAAGGACTCCTGGCTAAGGGATCAGCTACTGACTGGGATCTCCATGTGACTGCAGTGTGGGTTGAGCTACCTAAAGGGAAGGTTGGATGCAAGGCCCTAAGAGGGTCCTTCCATTATTCCTTCTGTAGGGCAAGCTGTGTGATGCCCCTATTGCCAAGAACAGGTACCTCCTCCTTTGGCAGAAGATAGGGAATGACGGGTGTGAGCCCGGTCATTCCACAGGCTTTCCTGCCAAGAGCTGCACACACTACCCTTCTTCCCCTGCAGCCAGCACTGCAGTGAGTTGCTGATAGTAGAAGGCCTGAGTGCCCAAAGCTGGAGGCAGGGTGAGAAGCTCGGCACAGCTCAGTTATTTCTAGCTGGCCAGAATGTCTTTCTGGAATACTGGAAACCGTTTAAAGCTGCCAAGATGGTATAAACCGTACACTGACTAGACGGCTACAAGCACTCTGATCTCTGATTAAGAGAACCCAAACCTCTAAGCAGGGTGGCTTGCTGAATTAGGGTAAGCGTGGTAGTTAGTCACCGCATATCCCACATGATCTCGATGCATCGGCTCTTCATCTTAACCACATGCAGCTTGTGGGGGAATTACTTTTCCATCTGTACTCTGTTGCTGTCAGTTCAAATGCAGTGTTGAAGCCCCTAGAACAGTTACCAGCATTGCAGCTAAAGGTCTGAGAGACTTCAGGAGCTGCTTTGTTGGACCCTTCTATTGAATGCTGTGAATTCTGGTAGTGCACAAAGGAGTAGCTGTACTCAGAGGAGTGGAATGCGCTGCATTTACACCAGGGTAGGGGTCCGGCTCCTTGGTGTGTGTCTCTGTAGGGCTGTTTGAGCAGAGAAACTCCTCCCCCGGCCTCATGTAGGCTCCCAGTTTCTTTGTTTAACTAATACATATTTCACATTTCAACTGTAGAAAATGGGCAGTTGGAAAGGGTTGTATTTCTCCCAAGTTCCTGTTCTTATCTGCTGGTGGGTTTCAGTTGTCCATAGCCATAGCACAACTTCTTAGTACCTTACAGCTTTGAATTATGAATTTATTTTTTTTAAGCTATTAATTTGACAGCCCATTGGAATACTATTTGAAAATATCCAGACATTTTAAATAAAATATTTTTGTCCATAAATGGTGTGGGGGTACTTGGCACAACCTATCCTGCTTTTAGAAGACAAATTTGCGTTTTCACAGGAGCAGCTAGTATGATAGAATAATTTAGGTACAGCAGAATTTTGGGTGAAATCCAAGTGCTACAGTGAAGGTACTATTAGTAATGGGTTTAAATCAATACCATTTATCTTTAACTTTGTAAGCACAACCAGTTTACAGACCTTGGGAAGAAACAGCGGTAATTGGGAAGCAGCGTGAAGTCTGCTGTTTTCTCTCTTTGTCTGTCGTTCTGATTAGCTCCAGTAAGAACACCAAACATTAATTTCTTGTTCGTTGGGAGGCTGAGACCTTTTTGTATTGTTAGCTTTTAAATTTGTCTCAAAACACTTCTTTCTCTCCCTGCTGCCTTTGCCATCCCCTTTCACAAGAGCCTGTGGGGGACCTTCCTAAACCACTTTCTGCTCAGGGAATGAAGAAATGTTGTATTTCAATCTCAACAGCATACGCATTTTTGTTCCATAAAGTATGATTTCAAAGCCTCCTCTTATCATAATATACCAGCCCCATTAGGAGTTGGGATTATATGTTGATAAAAATGTTACCTTCTTTCATGGGTAGCTGGTAAGTACTGCCATTTTTGGTCGACTCTAATGTCATTTACTTCAGTGGGGTTACTTTGTGCTTGTGGTGGCATGATAATGCAGTAACTCTCCTTCTGGACTTCCAAGCGGAAGAACTAATGGGAGTGTGCGAAGCTCAAAATCTATCCTCCTCCGTTTTCAGAAATACTGGCCAGACAGACTTCTAGGGAAGAGAATTCCTGTTCGTGCAATGTTTGTCCACTCTTTCCTGTACCTGTAGCCTGCAAAATCATTGTTACCTATGGTGGCTGTTGCAGTAGCACCAAGAGACCCGAACTGATCCTGTGTAGTCACACCATCACAGAATGCAAGAGTTGGTGGCCCAGAAATGGGAGAGTGAAAAGCTAACCAGCTCAGAGACGCACGGGAAGTCAGTGGTACAGCAGGGACAGAACTTCAGTTAACTTCCTGAGCACCCCTGCCTGTTAAGTGCTGTACTTTGGAGAGCTCATTCCCTTTTCACTTAGAGAAATCTTCGCTGTGCACTTACGTAGCATAAGGATCTTTGGCACGGCTCTTTGCTGTTGCCAGCCCCGATAGTGGGTAAGCATGGTGAAGTGCACTTAATGAGTGTTCCTCATTTCAGCAGTGAAACACAAATCTTCAATGTTTTGCTTAAACTAAACTTTATGTGGAAGGAATGCAAGTCATGGGCAGAGCTGGCCAGAATCTTCCAGCATTTGTTAGTTGTTTTGGTTTTTTGTCTCTGTCAGAAAAATACTTGTGTTACTAAACCAAAACATTCTGCCCCATGTAGTGCTGTTATTTAAGTTGTTATTCTGCTAGAAACCACCTTTCAATTTGAAAGGAATAAAAAGTGGGTTTAATCATTTGACTTTTGTAGATGATACTCCTCGTTCAGTGTGTAGTAGAAGAGCAAAGCTTGAGTAGTGTGGTTGGTAGACGTGCAAAAAGATCAGCAAACTCAGGAATTGAACAGAGAGCTGATATCCGAGTGCTGAAGCAGTTGTCTGGAGCAGCAACTTTGTCTCCTCAATCACTTGGCATTCTAGGAAAATATTTACAGTTTGTATTAGGTGATGATTGAGGGACATATGACCTTGGAGGGCAGTGATTCCCCTTACCAGACGGTAAGACCTCCCACTGATGGCCCTATATAGGATTCAGGAAGTTCTGCCAGTCTTTGATGTCCGGTATCATTTTTATTATGTTATTCCAAGCAATTGCCTTTCCTTTCTTGAAGAGTGCCCACTGGGGACGTGTGGTTTACGCTGCAGTAAAGTTGCTGAAACTGCAGTGAGAGGAACATGCTTGTGAGCAGTTAGCTGAACTGGGACTGTCTGCAAACAACACGGCACGGTCACCACGGCAGGTTTGTTTGGGCCATCCACGAAGGCCAGTTTAAAGGAAACTTCCTCTGCCGCAGCCTTCATGGCAATCTGTAAGAAGCAAGGACACGGAGGAATAAGGGTGAAATATCAATGCTGTAAACAGAGAACTGTGCATAAGGAGTATCTGGGGAGAGCTTCAGTTGTGGCCAACTTGCGTATCTGGTGATGAGAAGAAAGCAGTAATTACCTAGGTGGGATAGATCATCTCCTGCATTACTGCAGAGCATTCAGTGCTGAGGTTGGATGTGAGAGGGTCACATTAGCAGCCATAGCAGCGTATGTCCCCAGAGCCACATTGGTCTTTCAGTCAGAATCCCAACACATTCTGCGCAATCGGTGTTTTCTCTTTCTGGAAAGTCAGCACCATTTCAAGCTGGCAGCTGGCGCACTCACTTTGTGCGTCGAGAAGCTGCCTGAATCTTGTCTTGAAGAGGCAGTGAAATAATGACAGCTCTTGATTTCCTGTTGTGCACTCTGGAGTTTGTACTTGCCATGATCTTGGACCAGGGAACCCCCCAGGGATCTGGAATACTGTGAAGTACCTCATTTTAAGCATTTTAATTTCTTGCAAATGCAAGGAGAGGTATGGGACAAAGATCTGTTGTCGATTTCTGGTAGACGTAGGAGGGCTTCTGATGTAATCTTGGAAATGCTCATGTGCCCATGTAATCAATCACCAGAAACATGTTTTGGCCGTGCTTTCTCCGCCGTGCTGCTTACTATTGCTGATTCTTTTTCTCTTGGTGCCTTTGGCTGTTTGCTTCTTCTCCTGTTTAGCTGCTAATGTTGCCTTCTTACGTGACATGGCTTTGTTGTGTTGCCTCCTCTCTGACATGCAACAGCTTCTTAAGCCACGGATGACATATATGTCGTGTTACCTCCTATCATCACACCGAGGACAGTGCTGGTGATACCGCATGCTTTGTGTTAGCATATGAAGGGCTGTGTCAGAGCTTTGAAAGGATTCACCCCTGGAAAACTTCGGTCTTGAACAAAGGTAGTTTTGAAAGGAATAAGATGCCTGACAGACTGATACTGCTCCTGTAATCTTTCTTCTTTAGGAGTCATGCTGAAGGGTTACACCATCTCTTGAGCTTTTGACCTCCGCAGATAAAAGTCAGTTTACTTTTGCCTTCTTTTCCAGGCTTGTCTAAAATACCTGGTTCAGTCAGCATCCTCCTTAAAATCAACAGGGTTCCAGATCTGTGGTGCTCTTTGTGTGCACAGATCATGGAGCAGTCCCGTTGTCTCCTCCCAGGGCCCCCAGTACGGTCCCACCGTGCAGCTTCATAGTGCAGTGGGAAACAGCGATTGAGAAAGGTGAGCTGATCCAATTTCAGAGACAAAAGCTGATCTGCTCTGACAGCAGAGATGTGTTTTCTGCTATTACAATCTGCAAACCTCTTTTGTGGAGGAAATAGGAATTGATATGAAAGAATCCCTGGCATTGTAATGCTATCAAAGTGGAATTGCTTGTTATCAATTTGCCATTCATTCTGAAAGTCTTTAAACCAGTTAGAATTATTTTAATTCAGTACAATCATTCCTTCCAAATTATGGACCTGTAACCTGGTTTCAGTAACTCATCAGTGGCTTTCTTTTAATTTTCCTATATGGTTCTATATAAACAGTCTTTTTCTCAAAGTGATTTAATACTCATGAAAAGTATCAGAACCTACCGACATTGATTTCATTTATAGAATGAATAAATAAATGCAAAAGCTTACTTAAACCTCATCTCCATCCTTCAGATAACACAAAAAGGACTCTCTGAGGTAGAGGAAGCGTAGTTTTTCCATCCACTCAAAGCTCCTGGTGTTGCCATTGGCAGTAGGAGTCCACCAACTAGGAACGGGACTGAAATCAACAAGTCAGTGCAGAGAAGTCATTGGCTTGATGGGATGGATTGGTTGGAATTTGGTTTTGGGGATGAGTTCAAACCAATATTCTCTCCTCACTCGGTGTGGGTGCTCATCTAGGATTTTGTAATTTGGTTTGTGATCTGATAGCATGGAGAACTCCCCCTTCTCTCTTCCATGAAAGTTAGGTACTACTTAAAAGCAGATTATGTGATTCGATTCCTTTTCTTGTGGTTGCTGTTGGTTTTTTGTTCCTTCTCTGAGTAAACAAAGCAATGTAACCTTTAGCTCAGCTACAGCTGATCTGTTTAGCGCGGGCAGAGAAGGCTGCCCATAGTGTGCCTTAAATAAGCCTGTAGATAATAAACCCTGCCTCTTTTGAAGGTTTGAATTAGACCTTTATAGCTCCATATACTGTCTTCTGGTCAGTCTCAGACACCTGCCTGGGAATGCTCTCCAGAACAGACTATCTCTAGTTACAAAGGCTCCATCCCATGACGGAGGTGTCGGATATATCAGAAGCCAGCCCAATCCGTCTCTGTTTTTCAGAAACATGCCGATTCGTTTTAAACAAGTTACATCTTTGGACCAGGAGAATGTTTGTGGACAGCTGTCATCTGTTGTGTCCTCCCACCATCAAAAAATCACAAGTTCTTTGACTTCTGTTTAATGCCCACATACATAAAACCCCTTTAACTCTGGCTGATGCAATCTTCTCTACTAATACAAAGCGGATTTTGAACATGTGAATATTACAGTTGCAACCAAGTTACTACCTTAGAAAGTTTTAATTAAAAGTTAGATGATGTTTGTATGCCCCCTCTTCCTCTTTCTTTGTAGCAGTGACTATGGGCACTTACTTTAAGCAATATAAGAATGAATAATAAATTCAAGCTAATTCAGGGGCCTCCTTATCTCTCAGTCCTTCTTGCCCTCTATTCTTTCCCTCCTCTTCTTGCATCTTTCACAGTTCTCAGTGTCTTTCGGGGTTAATTTGTACCCCCAGAACCTAACGGAATAAGTTGGTGGCTCCAAGAGCTTGTGTTAAGCAGCAGAGATGACATAGGAACGATTTATGAGGGCTACCTTGGATGTGGCTTTGCTTTCCTAGCTTTATGATTACCGTCCTTGGGGCGGTTGCTTGGAGCCTCATTCCAGTTTTCTGCAGGCTGTTCCCTGGCCATTCAGCAAGAGAAATTGAGATGGTATCGCTTACGATGCACAATCACCAAAATCTGAGAAAGCGTCGCTTTCTATTCACAGTATTGCTAAAATTCTAGCGTGGGAGTTCATTGTCTCCCTTCTTCTCTCTCCTGCCATTTAAATGTTGTTGTTATATGCTCTTCTGCACCAAAAAGTGTTAAAATCAGGCTAATCTAATCTGATCTGCTCTAAAAAAAGTGAAAAGGGATTAGGGATGGAGATTTATCCTCAGCCTCTATTAATTTCTTAGGCTGTTTACTTGAATTTTCCTCTCTCTCTTTCATTTTGTTTGTTTTTCAACATCTTTTTCTTCCTTTTCCCCCAGCTCTGGGTGAGGGCAGGGCAGAGGAGGGACCTGCTGAACACAAGCTGCTGGTGGAACCCCATGGAGCGAGTTGCTGCCAGGGGCAGGAAATGGAACACATGCCTTCCACCAAGGCAAATTTCTTTTTCTAATCAGATCAGCAGTCATGCAGGGAAAAGTGGCACTGACAAAACGTCAAGAAATCAATCCTCTCATGGACATGGGGTTCCAACCGTAACTTTGGATGGATTTCTGACACAGAGAGGAAATGGCCGTGGCCAAAATTGTGTTGTACATCATGATTACAGCCGTAAGGAGCACTTACATTTAACCCAAATAGCGGCAAGCCTTTAAATTGTAAGTCCCTGACCCGAGCTGCCTAAT
Organism: Ceryle rudis; assembly: GCA_033439905.1. Taxonomy (NCBI): domain Eukaryota; kingdom Metazoa; phylum Chordata; class Aves; order Coraciiformes; family Cerylidae; genus Ceryle; species Ceryle rudis. Next base: position 371,991 of record JAAGNO010025640.1, on the reverse strand, counting down.
GGAAAGTTAAAGTGAACTTAATTAGCAGCTTCAGCTTGTTGTGTTTCTTGTCATGCTGTATTACTGCTCTGAGGAGTACCTGTTCCGCAAGGTTTTGCCTCAGAGGCTGCTAAGGTATAAATAAATCAACCGTACTCATTTATAAGCCTTCACATTATGACTTTATCAACTAAACGTATATCCACGTGCTTTATATATTTTTGCCAAGTTTGAAGTCATGGCTTCCCCCTGTTTTGGTTTTCTTTTAACTATAAATCTGATCTCGGGGCCTGGCAATAGAGTGCACTGTTCGTACGTTCTAGCGCAGAGAGGGAAGCAGGGATGCCCTTGGAGCTGTCTTTGGTATGCGTCGCATGCAGCTCTGGCTGCTGCCGTGCTGCAGCAGCACTGTGGACTCTTCCCCCTTCACACAACAGAAAACACCCAGCTTCCTGGATTCCGCAGTTGATGTATTTTACAAAGCAGATGAAAGCCACTGGAATTTGTCCTAGATTAGCTCCCTAAAATGAAAAGGACTGGGAATATGTTTCTATCCCTTCAGGCCATAGAAATTCCTGGATAAGAATTTCACAGCAACAGCACCACAATATCCTAGTCCTGTGAATCCTGGATACAAGACATAATTTCAGGTGCATATCTTAGAATAAGTCACTAAAGAGCACAAAAACAGTTAAAAAAACCAATTAAGGAGTTACTTTACGGTAGGCCTGTCAGTTGATTAGCACTGATACTTCAGCATTTAACTGTCATTAGCAAGAACTAGTATTTCCGTGACGTAACAACAAGTAACAAGAAAATTCTCTACAGAAGAAAACACAGTTTAAAAATATAACTTTGAAGTCTGGGAATAACTAATGCTGAAAGATGTGAAGCCTCTGGCATACAAAGAAGGAAGGGAATGATTAAGTCTGTTAAGCAAGAATGCTTGAAGGGATATAAACAGGATTATATATCTATCTATTTAAGGAGAAGCCTGAGTATTACTGAGAATGCTTCTGGTTTTCTTTGATGTGTTCAAAGTAGTGATACGTAAAATGTACTACGTCGCCTTAAATTAACTTGTGAAACTCACTGCTGCAAGAAAGATACTGTTCCAGGCAGAAATTAGTAATAGTTGATAAGAGGCTAAATATTTTTTATCAGCAAATGGAGATTTGACAGGGGAGACAAAGGCCTTGAGATCTATCTGTGACAAAACAAACGCTGATTATGATTGAATTTGTTGTTTGGTTATTTTATCCCTGTGTAAGTAATACGTGTGTGTGTGTGTGTGTGAGGGGAAACAGCTACTTGTGTGGAGATTTCAGAACATCTTTGGAGGCCTCTAACATTGGCAAATACAACTCCCTAGAATTTTCTTTCGGAAACAAAATACGCCTTTATTTTTTTGTTTGTTTGTTTGTTTTCCTGAGAATGTGTTAAGATTTAAGGTAGTGCCACTTAGCATTTGTTACTTGACACTCATAATCCTAATAGGTGCTAGCAAATATGGGTGTGAATAGCAAGTGCAAAACTTTGCATTCCTCTTCATACCACGCATGGTCTTAATTAAATCTACTAAAGCATGAGAAATTTAGATTAAAGCTAAGGGTCATTTCCAGTGCATCCTAATGCTTCAGGTATAGAGGAGGGCTGCTGGAATAGCTGGTTGTATACTTGGCAGAAAACATCCTATCCATAGGCTCTAATAGTTGGAGATCAATTTGATAGCTAATTACTTGCAGCACTAGTGAAGGCTGACTCTGAACCTTCTGCAGTTTGCTGATGGTATCAGTGCCGTAGCCGCTGAGAATACATCAGACTGACAGCAAGTATTATTACCCTTTTCTAAGATGTATCCATGACAATTAACAGTCTACTTCTTACCAGCTCTGTTTTGCATTACTGTGGAGAATGAACTCACTCTTGAGAAAGCAGGGGCACTGAAACAGGCATAGGAAGGTACGTTCTCATCTGTCTATGAGCAGTAAACATAAGTGTATTGATCTGCTGCTGGTAAAAGCAATGTATTAAAGTCCACTGCTACAGCACTTCCAGTCCTGGCTGCCTCTGTGGTACCCAGCGTGGGTCCACGGACTACCGCAGAGATGGCTTGAAGGAGAATCCTGACTTGGTGATGGAGATGTATCATCTTTAACACCAGCTTACTTGCTACATCCTTTCTTTTAATGCTGTGAAGATTTTGGGGTCTGACACTTGCAAATATATGTTATCTAACAATTTTTTTTAATAGGTAGTCAAGACACATTCCTGATATCTGATGGCTTGGTGTATGCCTATTAGTTTTGGAACAGGTTATTTTTACTACTCGCTTTCCTTCCTCTATCTCCAGGCAAAATAAATCTAAATTCAAATTTTAAGGAGGCAGGGAGGGTTGGCAAGAGAAAGAGAATCAAGCTCTCGGCTCAACATGCCAAGGTTCATCCCAAAGCAATTTTTACAGCTGCATTTTAAACTTGCTCAAAAATAAAAAAAAAATAATAATAAAAAAAGGGTTTATAATAGAGATTTAAACCATTCCTTACAATAGAATAGCAGCTGGGTACTGCTGGAATATCAGAGGTTGCTGAGAGTTGCAGTTCAAATGAAACTGTCCACCCAACTTTAAAAGATGTCAAATGCAGACCCTCTCTTGCTGAAAAGAGGGGGAAGAAAAAAAAAAAAAGGCACCTTATTGATCCATTTAGCTGGTAATAGATACGAATCAACCCAAAAAGTATATTTTCTTGCATTCAAGTTAGGTAAATGTCAAGAGCTGCAGTTGATCTGGAGCTCACTGCAAAACTTTGTGGCCATATAGTGTTACGGGCTGATGAGTCCTGCAAAAAAGGAATAATGTGCTATAGAGAGATTTTTTTGACATGTTTTCTGTGAGAAACCACATTTAGACATAACCTGCTTGAAGGATGGGTGCTGTAACACATGGCACTGGGGTAAGTGTCAGCAGAACTGGGCAGAATTCCCTAGTCTTTCGAGAAGGCGTGAAAGAATTGTATTGGTTTTGGTGTAGGATTTGGGCTGTTGGATAGTTCTCCTCAATTATAGGCTGTCTTGTTTTGTGATGCTTTAGTAAGAAGAGTAACATCAGCAGCTCGCACTATGAAGTCTGTCAGCTGTGCTTTAACAAATGGTTGTTGGCTTATCCTTCCTTGTGGGGATTGAAGGAGATAACCTCTCACCTCGTAGCTGCCCACGCTGCCATCCCCTCATTCCCCAAGGAATCTGCCTGCATGGCTGGATCTATCCAGAAAAGAGCAACGTCCGACTCTGGGTATATCACAGTGAAACACAGAGCTGCCTTGGGCTGGGTGGCCGAGTCCCGTGCAACTCCTGCTGGAAGGGGTGGCACAGCTGACACAGAGCTGAGTGGTAGCAGCAACAAAAACTTAGGGCAGTAGAATCATTATTCCTAGGGCCCATTAAAGGAGGCAGCCTGAAAAACCGGAATGTCCAGTTCTGAGCTCCCCAGTTCAAGAGATACACGGAACCACTGGAGAGAGTCCAACAGCAGCTACAAAGATGACGAAGGGACCGAAGTGTCATCTGAGAAAAGGCTGAGAGACCTGGGGCTGTTTCTCCTGGGCTGCTGAAGAAGAGCAGCCTGAAAGGGGATCTGATCAATGCTGATCAAGAGCTAAAGGGCCCCTGGGGAATAACAGGATGGGGCCAGGCTCTTGTTGGTGATGCCCAGTGACAGGACAAGGGGCAATGGGCACAAACTGGAACCCGGGAGGTTCCATCTGGGCAAGAGGAGAATCTTCTTTGGTGTGAGGGTGTGGGAGCCTGGCCCAGGCTGCCAGAGAGGCTGTGGAGTCTCCTGCTCTGGAGAGATTCCAAAGGCGCCTGGACACTGCGCTGCTGGGCCCCCTGCTCTGGGTGCCCCTGCTGGGTGGAGCAGGGGGGTGGCACCAGATGATCTCCAGAGGTCCCGTCCCTTCCAGCCTCTGCCATGCTGGGATTCCATAATGTCACAGGCTGGATATTATTGATAGCAATGTAAGGACTGTATAGATCACTGTGATAACACATTTATCAATTTATTAAGACAGGCACCTTAACATCCAGCACTGCAGAGCCAAATTTTTAAGTGTGGGTTTAGCAGCCAGAAAGCATCACAAAACTGTCCCTGCAGCCTGATCCACATTAAGGTGTTTGTTCTCAACTTCAGAGTTTTCAAATTCTAATAAGGTTCCTTATTATTAAGGTTTCAATTAAATGAACAACAAATCTATCTGCAGATTATTATTCTTATTACTATTTTAATATGTGATTATTTAAGGCACAGCAACAGCTCCAATTGAATTATTTCTTACAAATGATTGACCTGTCTTTGGGGGCTTTAATCCATGAAGTAGGTACTAGAAAAATCCACTTGGCACATTGGCTCTATCTGTGTAACTATTTTGATTGTATAATACACGGATATGTTTAATGACTATAATAAAATATGTGTGGATGGCACTGGGCTATCAAATCAGTCTTGAAATAAAATAACAGTTTTTCTTAGCTCTTTTCTTAACTGTGGCAAGAGTAATGTATTTTACTTGGTTTGGGTTTGGTTTTTTTTCCCAGGAGGAGTAGAAGGAATGTTAGATTCATTGAGCTTCCCACACCTTGTGCTGGTGGTGCACTCCATCGATAACATTTCCTCAACCTTCAGTAGAAACAAGCACCTTTATGAACGCATCTTCAAAACCTTACAAGCTGCTTGTGAGGATCCAAAGGAGTCTACGGAGCAAGAAGAGTTTTGTTTCTGTTTGGGGCTCCAGAACTGTTAGAGAACTCTTGGCAACTCCTTCCCCCCCAAGGTATGTCCTTAGGATGTTCTGCATATGTCCCTTAAAGAGTTAAGTTCCATACTCAAGATTAAGACCAAGCAATGAAAGAAAAATGCAGAAGTATCGGGGGGGGAAGACTACATTGTAACTCAGTTTCTGCAAAGTCCAAGAAAATGAGCTTTGTTTCATGAAAATTTGAGTTGATAATGAATAGCAGAGCACTTATTTGCCAGCTGAATGGCTGCTAAATATAGCCCTTCCATCAGAAGCTTCTCAGATAGTGGATCTTGAGATAAATGAACAACCTGCTTCTGCCCTGAAGATGCCTTTATCTTTAAAATTCTATTCTTTAAAATGCTCTTTTTATTCTTTAAAATACCTGCTAGCAGAGCTGACTGGCTGGCCAGCCCAAGCCAAATGAAGGTCCCTCCTGAGCTGGCTCTCACAGCTTAGACTTCTCTTTGCAGCAAATCGCTGCTCCAGTTGTGCCGGTTTTATTCGCTCTCAGCCATCAGTTGCTGTAGCATTGGAAAGACAGGGCTTAGGACTTGAAATTACAAATGTTTGCCCCTTTCCCCCTTCCAAAATTTGGTATTAAAGATCAGAGCAAACTTTTGTAATGATTCATGAGATACCACCACCCCCCTCCCTCCCTCTCTCTCCCGAGCTCCCTGCTCGCCTGATTCCTTATACACATCAATGTGGTCTTTTATTGCCATTTAATAATAAATGGTATTTTGTTTGCCTACCTGACACTTTTATTAACTTCACTTTTGTGTGCCTGTGCACATGTTTCTCCAGGCATGATTTCTCCCCAACACCCCCCAGATAGAAAGAGGGGGGATGGGGGGAAAGCGCAGCTTTATTTGAAGAGAATTTGTCCCTAATCTGTTGCAGCTGTAGGGGACCATTCGGCCAATTAAAGAGCACAGACTTTGGCTCCTTCCCAAATGAGGTGACCACATGTTCCACTTGGATTGGTCACCTCGGGGAAACAGTGGGTCATGGGGGCATCTGGTTGTTGTTTCTTCTCTGGTCAGCATGAGGCTAAAGTACAGCAGCAAGGAGGGGAGAAAATGTACGGTTTTCTGTACCTCCTGTCTTGTCCTGCACCATCAAGATCCAGCAGCAGCAGCACCTAGTGAGAGTAGGGAGGTGTCCTATAACTTGGTGCAGTCTGGGATTTGGGAATGGAAGTTCTGCATTTGGTTTACTTAGTTTTTGAGATGTCATTGGCTTATTTCTGTCTCTCATCTTCCACAGTGTAAATGTGAAGGTTCTGTTACCGTAAAGGAATTACGGTGGGTTTAGGCAGGCTGAACTGACTGGAGAGTTCCCCTCACAGGTAGGAGACGTGCCTGCTCGACAAGGCAACAGCCCCTCCCGCTCCAGACAAGCAAAAAGGTCAAGACCTGTTAGGTAGTAGAGGTTTGATATGAATGTAAGAAGACGGGATCTCCAGCGTCTCCAATGAGTGGTGTAATCTTGTGCTCTGTAAACAGTGTAGATCGTGAATTATGAAGAGTGTTACTAGTGGATCTGTAGCTTAATTGACTCCCAAACTGCACGTACACCTAGGGCTGCCAGAGACAACGCGGTGAGGCCGTCTTCAGAAAATCAGAAACATCTGGTTTCAACTAAACTCAGGCACTAATAAAGTAATACTCCTCATGAAGGGGGAAATGCTTCAGTGAACTAGCCAGGTCAGTGAACTCATTTTCCTCTGGATGTGGCTGGCCCCCAGTTTTCAAGCTGTTTTGGTTAACACAGGCTGGTTATTTAGCTTCGTTAATGAAGCAGCGTCCGTGGTGAAAAGGTTTGCTTGATCTGAAACTTTCATCTTTTCATTTTGATGAATTTAGAGTTGTAGCTTTTCCATTCCGGGGTCCTGAGCATCACGGTAGCTAAGAACGGACACAGAAGTTGCTGCGTGGCAGCTGAGTTGATAAATGTGTTTTCTTAGCCAGGGTGAGCACAGATGTTGCTGTTCAAGGGGCTGTGAGGCCCACGCAAAATGGTTGGAGAGAAGGAGAATGCACATGGAGCTGCTGATGAGCCGTGGCCACCTCCTTGTGAGCCTCAGCCTCAGTCAGAGGCTAGAGAGGAAGTAATGGGCTGTTGGCCACATGGTGGAACACAACAGATCGTGCCATGGCCTAGGGGCACGGACCAGTATCAGACTGGGCAGAAGCTTTGTAGGGGGAGACATCAGTGGTGAGGGACAAGTTAAGTTATGGGTGTATGCTATTCAAAGCAGGGACTTAGATCAGAAATATTTACTCTAGTCCATGTATGAGCCTCTTAAATCTCTTTGTAGAGAAAGAAGAAAGACCAAGTTTTAATTTGTCTTTGGCTTGATTAACTTTTTTTTTTTTTTTTTTTTTTTTTTTTTTTCTCCCTTCTCCCCACCAACAGAATTTTGGTCTATTAGTTCTGGTCACAGTCCTCATCTGGAGCCTAGACCAAGGCCAGCCTGCCTTCTCTACAGTGACACAATGCTGCTTCAGCTTCATCTGTCCATGAGTCCTCGAGTCTGTCTACTCTGTTGTGAGTTCTAGTTCTGTCGCCTGCTTAGTTTTCTAAACTGTGCTGCGTGTGACACGTTTGTTCGAAGGCCCCTGTGATTGCAGTTCTGTTTGATTTTGGAAAGGGTTGCTGGTTTTCTTTATCGTTTGTTCTAAAGGTCATGAAACGCCTGCACAAGAAAAAGTTGAAAGCCATATGCATTTAGTAGTGAATACTTAATTATCACATGGGACAAGGAATAACAGCTACAAAATTGAGCATAGAAGGTTCCACCTCAACATGAGGAGAAACTTCTCTGCTGTGAGGGTGGCAGAGCTTGGCTCAAGCTGCCCAGAGAGGTTGTGGAGTCTCCTGCTCTGGAGACTTTCCAAACCTGCCTGGATCTGTTCCTGTGTGGCCTGCCCTGTGTGTTCCTGCTCTGGCAGGGGGATTGGACTCGATGATCTCCAGAGGTTGCTTTCAACCCCCATCATTCTATGATTCTATGAACTGTCTCAAAAGCTGAAAGGAAAAAAAGGGGGGAATTTAGTTTAGCTTTTGTCAGTAACTTCTTCCTTTGGCCCTCACATCCCTTCACATTTTGCTGTTTTATAAAGTTCAGTCTGAAACCTTCATCCAAACCTTCGGAAGCATTTCGTGAACTTCAGCAAACACCTTGGTCAGCCACTGGAAAAAGGTGACATTTAGCAAACCTTTAAATGCTTCAGAATGGGTGATGACAGCCATTACAGGAATGGGGTTCTTGGTGAGACAGTTGCTGGACCAGCTCGGAACCAGCTGCTTATTGTTACTTGGAGAAAGAGCATTTAACTTCATTTACAAATAGTCAGGATAACTGCTGCATTTTGAGTCAAAGGGGACACCTTTTAGAGGATACCCTGTGGCAGTCATCGGATTGGGAGGTCAAAACACTTGCCACGACTTTGATATGCTTTTAAAATCTGAAGCTCTGTCTGCAGGACTGTTAATAGGCTCTTACATAACAAAATAATTACCTCCTCTGATACATATTTAATTCTCCAATTACCACCATTTGTTAGCAAAGTTAGAAGCCACGTTATAATTGTGATTAAATACGCTTAGTATCATTTTCTTACAGTTTGGGAGGTGAGACAAACCAGGAGAAGTCTTTATACAGGTGTCATCCATTCTGGTACCTGGAAAAAAAAAATCTGTCTTAATGAAGATCTAGAAAATGTAAATGGCTTCCACGGAGATCCGGTGATTTACCTCCACAGGGGATTTGGCCCTAGGTATGTAATCAAAGAGGATAATTGTGCCAAGGTACTCTGGTCTAATTTCATCTTTGACCTACCTCTGGGGCCTTTGAGGTTGATGACATGGCTGAGGAGCTAGTAAACTGTTCCTAGTCAGTTTGGCAGTGTCATCTTGAATAAAACCAAGATGGGGTTTCACATAGGACTCTGGAGAAGGAGTTCATAAACCCTGTTTAACTTCAGAAAGGAAAAAACAGAACACAATGAAACAAAAACAACCACAAAAGCAACCTAAAGCTTCCTGAGTACCTATTGGAAGAAATGGCAAATTCAACACAAGCGGTTTTTTTTGGTGGTTTTTTTTTTTCCCCCTGCACATGCTTTTGATCTAGAGAGGGGATGGAAGTGAGCCCCCACTATTTCTAAAACATAGTAATTTATGAATGCACTATTTGTCTAGAGTGGATGGTATAATAAAAACAAGTGACAAAATACTGATCCTTTGCAGATCAGAATCAGATTTTTCTTGCATAGCCTACAATTTTCCTGCTGTATTTTGTGGTTAGCGATGCCAGTTCCAATGAATTCTCAAATTGGAAATGAGGGAGGGCTGGAGCTAAAACTAAATTCTTTCTGCATTAAGGCATGGACTTCTGAATCTTTAATTATTAGGATGATTTATAGATGCCTTTAATCCATTTGCAATCTATCAATATTGTCAAAATAAATGGCAGATAATAAATAATTGTAGCCCTTGTGTTTTAATTTTCCAAATATTGCATTTGTTCTATCTCAGATACTGCCCCTGAAGTCCAGATAGCTGCTTTTCAGTCTCTTTACTGGTTAATATCAGAACTGCAGATAAACAAACTATGGCCTTTTAACCTGTAGAGTTTGACTGGCATCACGTTAAACTAACATACTTCTACCCTAAGAAAACATGAAGGCAGCTTTCTCCAAGGTAGAAGGAAAACTGCAGGGCTTTTTTGGATAAGGTCATGTTCATCCCCTTTCCCTTCCTCTTAGAAAACCTGATTTGTAACGTCTTCCAGAAGCACAGAGAAATGGCTTTTTTGTGTTTTGCATTATGAAAGAACTGCATCGTTTGTTTCAGATTAAATACAAATGCTTCTAACTACGTCTTGCAGAAGCAGGAGTACGTGAAGGTAGCTGGCATGGGCGTGAGCGTGGCTCTATCTGCGTAGATTAATCATATGGACAACGGTTGACTCATCATCTGTCTTCTTTTATTGCCTCAGACCAGGTGAGTGGTACATCATGAAAACTGAAGCATTTGTTACCCAGCTTTCCCAGTTCCAGTAATGCCCAGTTCTGAAATCTATCATAGAACTGTCTGTGGCTTTTATTAAAATAGACTTGAACCCTTGAAATTAACTTTTCTCCTCAGTTTCTCTTGAGAACAGCAATGTGGTGCTAAAGTCCCTGCTGAAATCAGCATCTGGCAGGGTTAGCCCTTCACATCCTTACCCTACACTTTTTTATATACATCGATTTAACTTTTTGCAGGGAAAAACTTCTGGTGAAAATGACTACGTTTGTAAAATTGCCATAGATATGTTTATAGGATGTTAGACTCTGGTGCGTAAGAAAAGATTATAACTCAGACATGTGGAAAAAATATTATAAAATAAAAATATTCCAAAGAAGTTACAGTACCTCTATAGTCATGGTGAAAAATTCTGTGGTATTTATGAGAGAATTATGTACCTTTTAAGAGATTTCTACAACTGAGATGTAAACAAAGGAAGCGATAGGGTAGCTACAGTAGCTCTGTGATTTTCAGAAGATGTCTGTATCCATCAATAAGCAGTAAAATACAGTTCTTGGTCCAACTGATCACAGCTCTGTCAATTAAAATCCCTGATGCAATACCTCAGGAGGGATTTATGACCGAACTCTGAATTTCTAGCCCAGTGCTTTATGCTGGATAAAACTGGAAGCAGAGTAATGGCAAACACTGAGGAGAAGAGCTTGTTTCATCAGGGTCTGTTCAGGTTCATCTCCAATGGCCAAGAAGCCCTAGGACAGAAAAGTAAATAATGTGGGGCGTGTTCTCTTTTTTTTTTTTTTTTTTTTTCAGGCACTATATACCTGGAAACAAGGAAAACAAAATCACAACAGCTCAAAGTTACTACGAGGCTGTGTTGACAAAATTGGTAAGTAGCTCAGGCAAGTGAAATTTCCTTTCTTTTTGAAGAAAAATAAGTTCTGTCTTGTATCAATATTAGTGATTCAGTGAGTGGTGGTGTGATATTTTATCCCAGAAAACTACAAACTGCAGTGGACGTTTGCAATGTGGCTGAAAGCTGATTCGGTTCAAATATGTAGCTTAAGCTTGTTTAAGTAGATGAGCAAACGAGCAATCTGTAACTCGGGTGTCATATTTATAGTTAGTTTGCACAAGAGCTCTCGTGAGCAGGCACTGTTTGTTTGGACAAGTGCTGCTGGACTGCAGAACTGGCCCCCAGGTCAGTGTCAACACTTGGCAACAGCGGGTGGAAAAGTTTTCAGGAATTTTCCACCCAGGACTGTGCATCAGGTTTTCCTGTATTGGCCTGAGAGTTGATAGGTGTAACCCAGTAGAATGAAGATGTCACTGTTGTCGTGCTTTTCACGTCTTGTCCTTGAAATAGAATGGCTATAACTTCCCAACACCTCTGCTTGTTGGGTGCGAGGCAGGAGCATCCGTCTTCCCTACGATCCATGTGAAAATGAATCATTAGTCCTAAACTCGCAAGTTATTAAGATCAGCAACAAAGTCTCACAGCCTTTTTGGAATATCAATTGCTCTATCCCTGTTTTCTCTATGTGGTCTTAACAGAGGATAGAGAGGGATGCTGATATTAAAGATAACTTTAGTGAGTTGCACCTGGAAGTAAGGCTTGGGTTTTTTTGTCTGTCTTTCATGGATTTTAAAAACTGAGATGAAGAGGAACTCTTAGGGGCATTTAAATAAGAGGTGAATCAGCCCTTTTGCTGGGTTCAGGCCTGGTATCTGAGATGGTCGTGTAGGGAATAAAGCAGAAGGAAATAGGAATATGGGCTTGGTGACTTCACTGGATGGTGTCCAGGCTGGGGATATATTTGGAGTGAACTCTGCAAATCCAACTAATGATGTAAATTGCTAAATCTCACGCTTGAAATCTACCAGAGAAAAATACTTTTGGTTCTGTGTTGATTTTTTTAAAACCCTGTTTGAGTATCTAGAGTGACATATTTAATCTCAGCATATTTTAGATTCAGTAATTCTCTTTTTTAATGGGCATGCTTTCCCCTCAGGATCCCATTTTCCGTGTATTGCATATTCTCTCATTTTCTGTGAGAGAACAGAGTAGGAAAACACCTAAAGATTTGTGTAGAAAGATGCACTTGAATTTCAAAGCCTTTAACAGCCTTCCTGGAAGGATTACTGCTTTTTCCAGAGTATTAACACACAGTGGAAGGCCCTGGAGAAAGTACCCACACCTCGAAGCAAGGCTTTCCCTGACTGACTCCCCTTTAAGCTTTCTCCAGAACTCCCTGTGATAGAAACCTCCCACTTTCCCTACCTCTGTCCCACTGCTTTTGCCATCAGAAAGCTGCTTTTTGCTTTTGCTTTTTCCTGAAGTCGAATCTTTCTTTTCTGCATCTTAAGCCCTCTGCTCTGTGTACTTTGAGACAAAGACAAGACTGTTCGTATCTCTTTCCACCAGACTTTCAGCATACTTGATGACTTCATTCACTGTCATTCTTCTTAGGCAAAACAAGCCTGTTTGCTCAATCTGCACTCCAACTTTGTTGGGTTTGGTTTTGTTTTGTTTTTTTTTTTAACTGTTGCATAACTCTTCTTGCCATCACTGCATTGAACTTGTATGTGAATCACAGACTGACTTTCTGGGGATTTAGGTAGAAGAAACATCTTTGCAAAATGAAAAAATTATGACCTGAATCATCCCTTCTTTATTCAATCACATTACTTATGGATTTTACTGGGGCAAATGGAATGTCCTTGGGATGCTGCATTGTACAGATCTATTACAAACTAGTTAACAAGGACATTTCATGTAATCTAATTTTAATTTACATAACCTTTTAAAATTGGATTATTCAGGTTTAGGCATTGTAATGCATGAGTGGAGCAGAGTGCAGCATCGGCTCTCTGACCGCGAGGATTTGCTGTGGTTTTATGGTGGTTTATTTGGAAGCCCAACCTGGATGTGACAAACTGAAAAGCGTTTCAGGAAAGAGTTAATTTCTTAACTAAAATTATGTTTCCCAATTCCATGCTAGAAAGGATTAAGTAAGAACTTGCTAATTGGTGAAGGTGGGAGGGCCGGGGATTTGTAGGCAGAGCAGGTGATAATGTAACTGGTAGAGATTAGAGACTAATTATGTGGAACCAGCAATTGAATGCCAGGTGTAGGAGATGCACAGCAGGGTGGAGCAAAGGGGTGGCTGCTGGGGAGGGGGCAAGGAAGGACTTTGAGGTGTGCTTTGAAGCACTGAGCGAAGGTAGCTCTGAGTAGTACTTTCTTCAAGGTGATTTGTGTGAGAGGGAGGAACAAACTAGTAGTGAAAGCAGGTGGCTGTGTTCTTACAGATTTCTTTTCAAGCGTGACTCCGAACTTCTGTGTTACACTTGACCATTGTCTGCTGTTGTGAGCTCCATTAATACTCCACAGGTGCCCGTATATCAGTGTGAGTCAGCAAGAAATCCGCTTCGTGGTATTGGTGCAATATCCTCGAAATAAACAAAACAGTTGTTTGCTGCTGTATAAAGGTCAAGTTTGGTTCCCATTCGGGATGCCTTTTGAACAAATCCTTGGTATTAGCTACAGCTTTAGATGGTGTGGGGATTGGTGGGAGCGCTTTGTTATTCTCAAGTACAGGCACTGAAGAGTAATTCAGTCATTACATATTTTAATATAAATTACAGCTTCCTGAGGAGCAACTATAAATAAGCCTCCGCTGCCGTGTGCGTAACAGGCAGACGAGTGTCGCGCTCTTGTAGAGCAGCCCCCTAATTGAGAACCAGATGCTGCCAAGTTCTAGCCCTGATTCTGGCCTTCTGGTGTGGGTTTGAGTGATTGCCTACAGCAGTGAGGTGTAATTGATTAGTTATTGACTGGGAATGTGCAGAAGGTATAAAAGCACTGCTGAAAGTGTTGAAGGGGGTTTGTCCTTCCCATCAGATGGAGGTGGTGCGATCTGGTGAAGTGCACTTAGGTAAATATGTGTTTCACAAAGAGAAAGGGGGTGTTTATACTTGGAAGTTTGTTTTGTCTTCTTCTTAAGTGTGAATGTTTCAGCTTTCAATATTGTGCTGTAATGATATCTTTTACTTATTTGATAGGTAGATAATGGTGATGTGTTTAAAGCCTTAACCATCAGCTAAGGTTTTATGCTGGTCTCAGCTCTGAGTGCAGATGCACTGATGGGAATATTTCCTTTTATATCACTGTAATCTTTATTAGCAACACGAATGCTGCCAGCTCTAGATGATGATGGCGTTGTAATAATAGAATGAAAATACAGTGCTTTCACAGGAGCACGGAGAACACTGTGCATATCTATAGGTTTGAAATGAATGACTCTGTATGCTATGAAAAGGACCGATACAATCATAGGCACTTAACCACTGGTTATTTCTAGGGAATGTTGCAGACCTAACATATATTTCTAGAGATGTCAGGGGAGGCAACTTTTACCTTTCAGCAGGTCTGTTTCTGGCATTTCTAGCAGTTCTCAATGCATTTAGTAAAATACGAGTGCTGTAATTATGGTATATTTTAGGAAATGCGAATTAATTTTAGCATTATAACATTAATATTCCTTGTTAGGCTATTAATCACTTGACTCCTTGATGTTTGAAACTCGGTTCTTTAAAACAGGAGATGTACAAGGAAATGAACATGGCTCCCATCTTCCTTTGGGCAAACAGACCCCAGCCATGCACCAAACCAAGCGTAATGTGGGGACGTCTGGTGACTGAGCATCCTAAACGTGAGTAACTTGGTGGCTAATGTACCTACCTGGCTACTGGTTAACAGCTAAGTAACATGCCATCCAGAAAATGCCTGGGGCTTAGTTACCCCATGTAACATCTGCTGTGAATTTTAGACGATGGCACCATCCCGCTGGTTTAGGCTCAGCTACCAGACTCTGTGTGCCATGTGCTTTTAGAGCTTGCTGAGGGTTTCGGAGACAGGGCAGCTTGATAAAGAAGTCTCGGGAGCTCTCTGGGTCTGCTGTAACACAAACAGAAACACACAGCCTGGGAACGGCATCCCCCCAGATACCGGGATCAGGGTTATGGAGCTGCAGCTGCTAAAAGCATTTCTACCTCAAAGAGGCAGAGTTAGCTGCAGGTGTTGGATGTATGCAAGGCTTGTGGTGCAGGTGTGGGTGAAGTGGAAGCCTTTCTGCTCCAGTGCAGCAGTGTTTCTGTGGTCATTCCCCGCTTTCCTAGCAGTATTTCCATTATGAATGTGTAACGATGATTGTTTGGTTTCAATCTCTGAAGTTTAACTATGGAAACTTCTTGTTCCTCTGGGTTGTGTGTTGTGGGCCTAATAAGAAACCTAAGATTTTCTCTCGGAGTGTGACAGAGGTCAAGGCAGAGTGCTGCATGGCTTTGCTGGAGATAGCAAGAGAGAAGTGTTCCCTCTTCTAAGCAATTGAGAATATTATGTTAAGCACTTCTTGGGAAGAAAACTGTTGTTCAAATTGTAAAAAGCTTTGCACTAGGAAAGGATTTTTTATTTCAATATTTTTGATACCAATTAGAGTTCCCTTTAAATTAAAATTAGTCTAAACCTGGGCCATCAAGGCTCATTAAACCACCTTACAGCATGGTCTTTGAAAACATAGGTGCTATCTGCCTATTGCCAAGGCACAGGATTTTGGAAATACTGGATGGTTTTTATTGCTTCCTCTTATTTTGCCTTAGAATAAAGTTGGGGTTTGTTAGACATGAGGCATTAGTGGTACAAGTGGAACACCTTGGAATAAAGGTTTCAGTTCCAGTTTGTGGCTTTGCGTCACTGTCTCGTCCCTCTTCCCTGGGAAACATCCTAAAGCAATACTTCTAATTGCTGTAAAATCAGAATGTGTCCCACGCTGCTTTTCTGAGCACTGATTTCTTTGTGAAGAAGGCAGTTAAGAGCCCGTAACCTTGGGAAGATGTCACAACAAATGGGATCTTTGTGCCCATTCTTGACCTTTCTGCTGCTTATAGTAAGTATAAGTATGAATGTAATGAAATGTAGTGCTGTACATTAAAGAGTTAAGAGAATCCCTAAGTCCAGACATTATGTGAAATCTTAATTGTACAACTCTATATGGCTTGAAACCTACTGAGGAAACAAAATGGTGTATTCTTCCTTTTCCTCTAGTTTTACAGAGCATATGTGAAGTCAAGGCATGGATTTTTTTTTTTTTGTTTGGTCGTGTGGGGTTGGTGGGGGGGTTTGGAGAGGATGGGTAATGTTTAGGTCACCAGTTCTTGAGTGCATGGGAGTCCTGTTGTATGAGATTAGAACATTTAATAGAAAAGAATTCCGAATAGAAAATAAAACTGCATTGTTATAAAACTTAAATGAAAAGGTGACCGTGTTATCAAACTAAGTGTACTGAACACATGCAGCTGGAATGTATTGTAAGTCCAAAACCTGTGGATTCAGGAAAAAAAAATGTTTTCCATTTTCAATCCTCTGCGTCTCTGGTTTCTGTTCTGTGTGCACACAGTACTCCTATGAGAGCTTAACTTGTTGTGTTGTTTATCCTGTTGAGTCTTCTCCAGAACACTTGAATGTGTAAAGGACTCGGGGAGTACAGACCTTTCCTTTCAAACCAGTTCTGTTTGGTGGGCTGGTGAATTCCTAGCAGAGCACATCATCTTGATTCATTTGAAATAAAACTTAGCTTCTTTTCTAAATCAAATCAGTTTCATAAAATGATATACACCACTGAGACTTCGAGATAAGACCAGAACTCCAGGCTCAATACTTTCTTGGAGTTGTGAGGAGGAATAAAAAATAGCATTTTCTATTTGATTATATTTACTACTCGAGTCTGTTATTCTGAAATGGTTTTAAACTAACCTTATCCTCATCATCTAGATATGATTTATTTCTCTCCCTTTCTTTGTGGAGCTGAATACTGTTCTGGCCACTTGTGTTTGGGGTGGTTTTTTTTTTATTAAATTTTTGTGATACTCATCCTTTGTCAGTTAATCTTCATATTGTCTGTAAGGAAAACTGTTTCTCCGTGAAGTTTGCATGCATCTCTATCCATAAAATACAAAATGAGCTCTATTTGCAGATGAATTGCTACCTTTTCTCATACAAATGACAAGAAAAAAAACCCTGGAGTATATTAGTAATGTGATCGCAGTACTACTTCAAGCACAATTACCTTGTCTTAAGCTGAAGATAAGCAGAATTGCAGCATTCTCTCTAGCCATAAAGTCTGATCCTTCACGAGGAGTTAGGGAGAAATAGAAGGAATGTTTGTGAGAAGGCATTTGTGTAGGTCTTTGCATGCTTTTTTTGCCTCAAGTGGAGGCATGTGGAAATCACAGGTTGAATTTTTTTGGAAGCATTTTACTGCAGTTTCAACTGCTGGTGGCTGTGGTAGTTTGGTCTCTTGTTATGGACAAGTTACCACAGATATCTGTGGCAGCCTGTTAACAAGTCAAGACCAAATCTTGAGGCTTGAGACAAGAGGCAGCGAATCTGCTTATCAGTCTTTAATTGTGTGTTAGGTTGTTTTTTTTTTTCCCTGCTTGGATCTATTCAAGATTGATTCCAATCGGCACATCTACCAAACTGCCCCTCGGAAGTCAATTTGTCAGAGATTTTGTCCAAGTTATTTTAAAAAATGACCAAGAATGAATTCACTAAAATGTGAGTTATAAACCTCTATCAGAGTCAGTGGTGGGCAAACTGACCTGTGGAACATCTGTGTGAAGTTGATGTTGTCACGTGCTAAATAATGTCTCTCTAAAGTTAGCGGTTGGGTCATTCCGCAGCGTAGGCAGCGTGGACGTGCCTGGGTTTCACACTGGAATTTTGTTGGCGTTTATATCTGCAAATAGAAATTCTAAAGGAGCATAATGAGACATTAATCTGTAAAAATACAGTTTAAAAATAGTAGTGGAGCTGAAAAGGTGTGGAATATTCCCTCTGTGTAAGGATATGTCTCTTGAACTAATTCAGGGAATCTCATTAGCCTTGTCCAAGGGGTCTGTAACCTTCTGATAGCTGTGTGCCACGCTTTTTCTTTCTTAAATCAGAAACTCCATAGGATGGGGTAGATCTTCCCTGTTTTAGGACAAAAAGCTGAGGTCCCGAGTCCTTCAGTATGCAGGGCCTGGTGGGTGTGAGAATCCAGAGCCTCCTGCCTCTTTCTGCTTCACTGTTGGAGGTGATGGGCTCTGGGTCTACAGTAAACTGGGGGCTTTGAGATCACGCAGGGCGGGTTCTGATTTTGGACCTGGTTGATATTTGCTGCTTTAAAAACTTGTCACAGCTGAGGTTAGGCATTTGTGCCAAGGTCTGCAACTGGAGGTGGCAAGAGGGAATTCTTCTCATGTAGCATTAGCATTTTGGGCTGCAAGCTGATTGCTTTGGAGAGTTTTGTTAAAGAAAGAGTTTGAGAAGCGTTTTCATGGCATGATCTGAATCATAATACACAGATACTGTGACTACTTCAGCAGACTTCTGCTGTGGTATTGATAGCTGCTACTATTCATGTGTTCCAAAAAATTACTTGTTCAATTAACTCCTCATTTTCAGCATGAAGAGCCCACTTTGACTAAAAGTGACTCCATGAGAAAAAACTACTGTTTTGGTGAGGGGATTAGAAAGAAAAGTTTTAAATGTTTTAAAGAGGAAATACTTGTGACTTGAACTGGAGAAGACAATGTGTTCCTTCTGCCCTGTTCTTCCTATCAGTACAGCTTTGAATGTCAGCAGACCATTTTTTGGCAGTAAAAAGATTTCTTGAGAGGAAGAAACCTCTTTGGCATAATTCCTAAAGAAACACTGGGAGGTTTTTGCGGTATTGGGAGAGCTCAGCTTCTGAGAGCAGAAGTCTGGCCACGCAGGGCTCGCTGCAGGGTTATGTGCAGAACCTGAGTACTGAAGGGCTTTTCTCCCCAAGCTGTCATTTTTTTCCCCCCATGTACTGTGGGTACAGACTTTGGAGCTGACAGGAACCTGAAAACTTCGAGATGCTAATAACTCAGGAGAACGTTAGGCATAAAAGCAACAGGGACCACTGGATGCAAGAGAGGTGGCTTTTGAAATGCATTGAGAGAAAAAACACTGAAGGCATATGAGGAAAGAGGGAGAACTCTCAGAGAGGGGAGTTGTAATGTCTCCAAGTCCTTTGACTAGTGCATAAATTCTTTTTGAGTCTCTCGAATCCCTGCACCAGTAGAAAGCTGCTGAAACTTTTTTTTTGGGGGGGGGGGGGGGGGGGGGGGAGGGGGGGGCGAGTT
>JAAGNO010025640.1:292657-352866 GCA_033439905.1 Ceryle rudis | reverse complement strand
GGGGGGGGAGAATGGGAAGGTCTTTGAACGTGGTATCCTATTTAATTACCCATTGGACTCCTTTAATACCTAGGAGGAAGGAAAAGACTTGACATGTAAAGAAGCTAAAATTTAAATGTGCCTAGATCGGAGGTGCAATTATCTACCCAACAGTTTGAAAAGTTCCAGGGGCTTGATCCAAAATCCATTAAGTTTAACCAAAGTCTTTAATGGGCTCTGGATTATGCCTTAAGAGAGTAGACCCACCTTAGTTTGCCCATTCTCTCTTTCTCTCAATTTCCTGATTTGGAAAACTTAACGCTTTACTTTGTCCCTGCCATTTGAAGTAAGAGTGAATTCCTTTATTATAAAAACACTGGAGAGGTCCATAAAGAATTAGGTGAATTAAGAGGTGTTGTGTTCATAAAGTTATTTCCAGTAGCCAGCGCCTGGGTGGTCGTCTGCTGGTTTGTTAAGAGTAAGCTTCTGCCAAGTGCCACCATGTCCTCATACTTGTAGATGGAAGGCTGGACAGAAAATGAAGGTATTTGATGTTTTCATATCTACTTGCTAGCTTTGTAGAGGCGGTATTCTCTTGGAAACTTTATTCTCTTTTTTTTTTTTTTTCCTGCAGTCAGATATTGCCAACCTCTTCTGGCTTTCCATCTGGTGTATCATTTATTTTTTTGTTGAGAAAACTTTTTCTGGCTTTGGAGTTAGTTCATCTCTTGATGGATAATAACATTGTTTGAGGACATTTATATCTGTCTTTGTATTCCTCCTGTGTTTGAATGGAAGGCTGTGAAGAAACACTGATTTACAGGCTGAGAGACTGGGACCATTTCTACTATATATGATATAATTAAGCAGGAAGTGTACTCCCATCATCTCTGATATGAAAGACTGATTGATTTTTCAAGTGTGGCCTTCTCTGTGTTGCAGACTGTACCCTCTGTCTGACATTTTTGGACTTGTTGATTCTCCTCCTGCTTGATGTGAAAAAAATTCTATACTGGGCAGGCTTGCAGGGGAACCCTGCCAAAGTCTTTTGGGTCTGCAGAAATGACAGGGCTGCACACTCAGGAACATTCCCTCCATCTTTTTAAGAGGCAGACAGTGTAATTCTGAGGAGGAGAGTGAATATTCTACACTTAGGTGACTTTTTGTGGCAGAATCCAAATGCAAAAAGGTATTAGAATAATCATAATTGTTACAGCCCAATTCCATGTAAAAAATACTAGAAATAAATGTATCGTGGGCTCTGTTCTTTGACCTTGTGGATTTTGGGGGTTGGGTGTTTGGATTTATTTTTAGTTTTATTTTATTAACTTAGGTTGTGTGATTGGAGAGGGGGAAAAACAACAAATCCCAAATGCTTTTGTTGGTGGTGCTATCAGTGAGTCGGGGCTGTCGGTGAATAGCGGCACCTCTCTGACTGGGGCTTCCTGTTACACATCAGATCTCTCCTCTCCTGAAAGATTCTGCTTCTGGAGGCACTAAGACATATGAGATTTGTTTGTGTTTGTTTCGTTTGCTTTCATAAAGCAGTTTGGAGTTGTAAACCCAAGTGTAATCAATGTTGCATGACTTTTCTTTGAATGGCATAATTACATTCAGATGCCAAGTGTGAAGTGCTTTGACAGGCTCGTAACAACTTTTATTCAAAGCTTCGAAGCAAAAAGAAAGAAATGAAAAATCAGCTATTGTCTTTTGGTGAGAATAATAACATCTGAGACTCCATCTCACCCACCAAAAGCTGTGTGCAATGCTGTTTATATTCAATTGGCTGTTTACAGTGAGCCATTTAAAATAGTAGCTCATGAGACCGTTCCCTTGATGCACGCTGCTGTACCTGGAGAGCTTGCCAGATACCATCAGTAAAATGAACCATAAAAGCAATCTGAAACCTACGTTCCTAGTGGAATTTCTCTGATAAATATCTTGCTAAACCCTAAGTGTTTCATTCATCTTTTGAAAGTGTGATACGCTGATCTGCTTATCTGTTTAGCCTCACTGGCAGCATTCTCTCTAGAGGTTAAAACACATAAAGCAAGATACATCCATTCACTTTAATAGTTATCTCGGGAAGAATGCGACCTGCAGAATCATTAATTAACCATGATCTTACTGGGGAAGGTCTCCTGATGAAGACGTATGCGTGACTCGCTCGCTGTCGGTAAACTCCATTTCAAATACAGTTTTTCCCGTTTGACCATTTTCAGTGTCGGGTAAAAACTTATCAACAAAAGAGCCCGTGCATCTAGAAAACATAATTTTTAATAGACATATAACCAATTCCTTTCACCTGCTTCTGCCATCTGTAGTATGCAATAATGGAAGGATAACAGATGCATAATCTTATCAAGCCGTCATAGGGCTAGAAGCCAGCAACTCTTTTGCTGTCAAACTCCTGTGGAGGATAGAAGTCACTTAAGATAAAATTTCTGATTAATCACGCTAGTGCGTGATTTCAAATTTGATTTTCATCTGGCTTCAGAAGAAAATCACAACTATTTTAAGTTCTTCTCAAAGATGTTCCAAGAAAATTTTCTTTAGCAAAACAGTATTTCAGTCAAAATGAAAATATTTGTTAAACTAAATCCCAGTGTTTTACTTGAAGTATCCAAATGTTTCATGTTAATATTTTGTTTTAATGATGAAGTGAGGCTCCATTTCTGTGAAGTCTTACCTGCAGTGAGAAGAGGTTTCATCTTCCTTTTTTCCTTATCTTCTATGCGTATATCTTTACTCCTTTCTTATCTGGATATCCACCTTCTGTTTCTTCTTAATTTCAAACACCTCTGCCTTTCCTTTGATGTGATTTCCCCCCATCTAGAAGATATTTCTTACAGTCTTAATTAAATAGACCTCTATCTTCAGACTGAATGAATGAGAAATACCAGAAGGTGCTGGAATAGACAGAAAATACCAGAAGGTGCTGGAATAGACAGAAAATACCAGAAGGTGCTGGAATAGATTGTAATAAAACAGAAGCACAGTTTTCACCTGTCCTCGAGAGTGAAGTAGCCGCCACGTACTCCATGGATCTGAACAGCAGGGTCAATTTTCAGTTCTACTTCTATCCAGTTTTAATTAGTATATTCCGGTATAAGTGGTAAGCTGAAGGAAGTGGTTTCCAAGCAGAACTGCAGGTATGCAACGTAGCATTCTGATGATTCTTTTATCAGTACAAGTGCTTCCTATGAAAAGTGGAAAATGGTGGTCCAAATAGAGAAAAGTAAAAGAAATACCCTAAAATAGCTGATGAGCTAAACGTCATCTGGGCTGCTGGGCTGTGATGTGGGCTTTGGGCTCCAAATTATCACTTGAAACTTTGAATTGCTTGCTTTGCAAGGGACTGACCTAAATTTGGGATAATGACTTTTTGGGGTTGACTCTCATTCTTTGTCTGGGGAAAATTCTCCAGATAGCCTGGTTTCACTCTTCCATCGGACATAAATCACATGGAAAATCTACCAGAGCTGCATGGGAGCGGTTCTTTTTTACTCAGCTGTGCTGCTGAGAATGAGCCCTTTCCTTTGGGAGCAGCTGCTAGATCTGGGTTCTGAATATCTTCTGTACAGATGTGAATCGCTGAAAGCGTTTGTTTAGGAGCAGAGCAGAATATCTGAACTGAGATCAGTCATGCAGATCTAAGGGAAGAATTTGGCCTTGAGTGTGAATTAGTCTCAAAGACAAAAATTCACAGCAGCCTACTTGTTAATGAGTTACAAAGTCTTTCTTTTTAAACATTTTAAGTCTGCTTAAGTTCTCACAAGGAACTCATTATGGTTTTGCACTTGGAAGAAAATATAAGTGGTACTTTGGAGGGTGAGGATGATGTGCAGATAAAGTTGGGGCAGTTTTACACGTGTAAGGTGACTAAAGGTGCTGATAAATAGAATGTGCATTGGAGGTAGCTCTAATCTGTGATGTGTGTCGTCACAAATGTGAATGGAATTAAAAGCGGGTACTCGTAAGTGTCAATCAGCACAAGGTTTACGTAGCACGTTGGAGGGAATGCGTTTCTTGTCACAGCAGAGTACTTGCAGCATCGACCTGTTGCATCCCTGGCCGCAGTTGATGATTTCCCATTTCTTCACTTCATTTAGAGCTTCCTTTTATGGCCAGAGACCTGGGAAGTCCTTGAGAAGATGTTAAGAAGCTAGATATTTCTCGAACTACTTTTTAAGTCTTGTGGTGTCAGGTTTTTCAGGTTTCTCTTTGTTTTTTGTTCTTAGTGTCAACTGCAAAACAACAGAGGCATAATGAATTGAATTTGGAGGACGTGTTCATAAACTTGGGAAAAAAAGTTGAAAAAAATGTGTGTTTTTCAGTATCAGTAGAGATTTCCGAGAATATCTAGGCATCTGTGGCTTGCTGGAAATACTCTGGAGAATTCTGATGTGGTGGTGATCCGTCCTGTAACAGCAGTTGGGTGGGATTGAGGGCCATAATCAGGTGGCACGTGAGTATCAAAGCCCCTGTTGCAGGCTGTGCCCTGAATCAGAGACTGGAGTCTGACTGGAACCTGCAGGAGGATGGCAAAAAGCATTTGTCTGGTTATGGGGGAGGAGGGAATTCACCTCCCACATGTGAAATGAGCTTGATTTTCATTTTAGCTTTGTAGCTCACCTTTAAGAGAAAGGAGAACACGAGCGGCTGTCCAGTGAGCAATTCTCTGCCAGCTGAGGCAGAATGTGAAGTCACTTTATGTAACTAAAAGCAGTGATTTAAAACATCTGCCCGTATCCCTGTTTTTTCTATTTGACTGTTGTTCCATCGTGGCCTCTTCTTAAATTGATAGAGACTTTTTACCGTGTAGTATCACATTCCCAGAGTTCATCTTTTCCTCCTTTCTTAGAACCGTGTATTATCTTGTGAGTGATGGTTCACATCTCTGGCAATTTTGGGAGGCTTTCTGCAAGACTTTTTCCCCACTGTGGCTGTTTAAAAGCTCTTGTATTTGTGTTTGAGGTTTGTTGTTTTATTTTTCTTTGGGGGGGGGAAGAAGAAAGAAATACTAGATACCATAAAAGGAAAAAAAACCTCAAGGATGAAAGATGGGAGGAAATGTATGCAAACAATAAGTGCTGAAAAATAAGTAATCTGTAAATGCACTGACCCAGATGGCTGAATAGAGCAATAGACTGACCTCTAGAAACTAAACGAGTGTGGTTTACAAGTCCAATTTTTGGTTGGGATCTAATATGGGGATCTTCTATAAGGTGCCTAGGAAGAAGTATTCCCTCTGTCAAATGTTGTTACTACATAATAACTTTTTCAGTTAACCCAGTGTAACCTTGCTCTTGAGCTGTGGCTCACAGCATAGACTACAGCACCTTAATTTGCTCTCTCTTTCAGGGAGATAGGAACTTTGAATCGATCAAATGTACATAAAAGGTTTTGAACAGTTCATTCTTGTTGAAAATTATCCAGTGTAGCAAATTAAAAGAAGGTGGTAGAGTCAGCTTTGGTTTTTGCTGCTTTTTTTTTTTTTTAATTTTAAGAAACTTTAAAAAATTTCCTTAGTATTGGTTTTTTGAAAGTTATCCCTAAAGTTGATAGTGAATTATTTTTGAGGACCAATGAGCTATGAAAAAATATATATGGTTAATCAGCTATTAATGGATAGTGGTTAAAAATATAGTAACCTTCTGCTTATTTATGGCTTATAATCTTTAGAGGGTTATAGGTCTCTAACTACCCAGAAAAACCGTAGAGAATTTACTGATCACTATTTTACTGGTGTTACAACTTAACCACTTCTTTGAAGTTTCACTACTGACTGTTGAGGCTTTTTAAGGATGACAATATCTATTTTACATTTTGGCTGTTACTTTTAAGAGCTCTGTGAGATGAAAGCAATATATAAAGGTATTTTAGGTAATGGACTGAGAAGTTGAAATAAACCAGCGCAGCGGGAAATGCAGTTGTGAGATGTTGATCGATAACCAAATAACTTTGTACGGTAATAACAGATTAATAGAAACATCCCTGTTGTGTCGGCTTTGGCAGTGATGGGAGCATGGCAAGGAGGAGAGTTGTGAAAAATGACTCCTGGATGTTTCAAGAGTGAAGAAAAATCTAGTGTGTGTCTAAAAGGTCATGTCAGAGTGAGGTTATTCCCTTGATTTTTCTGGTTATTTGGAATTCAGACATCTCCAAATAGATAACTGTTAGTAACAGTTATTAACAGGAGTAAATAGATTTTATAGTATTCTGCTAGTATCTCTAAGAGTGAGGAGACCACGAATGCTGAGGGTTAATCATCTTCCAGTCGCAGGTATAATTTCTGGGTTCAGTTTACCACCAAAGGGGTGTGAACCATTGAAGTCTTTATGGTTGCAGGGCTGTGAGCAGCATAACCAGGAGAAGACTTGCATTTAAGCAGTGGGTATAGCTGCTAATAATCCCAATTAGAGTAATTAGGACTAATCTCATAACTACTTGGCCTTGTTCTCGCGTATCTTGCTGGGTTAGACCAGTTGTCCCAAAACCTTGCAAATTCTTATTTAGTCCTTGACTTCTTGGTCAAGCAGAAGCAGCTCGTGCTGGGCTCAGCAGGCAGAGCCCTGGCACCCAGGGTTGGATGTCCAGTTGTGTTCTGGGGCTGGAGGATCTCCAGTTGCCCAGTGCATAAAGTGGAGGTAAAGGTCCTTGAGGTGGAATGAGAAAAAGCCACCTATATGTGTGAAGTACTGTGAGGAATGTTTCTCCTTCCTCCCACCCATCCTAAATCCCTCTCTAAAGTGTTTTGTTAAGTAAAACTGCAAGGGTCAGGAAGGACCATTTTCTCTCCAAAGGTTACCTAGGGCTTTACTGTTTGTTCAGTTCCAGGTGTCTTACAAAATTAACTCTGTTCTGTCTGAGAACAAAAATTATGAATACGAAGCCTTCCATAAAACATGGTTTTCAGCTCTGAACGACGGCCCAAAAACTTACTCAGGATAATTGTATGGACTGTCTTCTTCAATTACTTTCAATAAAACTGAATATTTGCAGCTCATGTTATACCAACACAGTCCCAACCTGCTGGGCCAGATTCGGTTTTGAGTAGCCCGTAAAATAGTCTGTGTGCCTTCTCTTAGGTCAACAAATGTCTCTTAATGCTATTTTTCCCCAATACCAGTACTCTAACTTTTAAAAGGCAGCCATAGACATGTGCAGTTTTTCTAAGTACTAAAACACCCTGAGCTTTCTAAGTACTAAACCACACTCTTCGTCTGAACTCATCAAGTAGGTACAATGTTTATGTGAGTTTGCAACAAATTCCATGTGTAAAGTCTTTCATTTACTGAAAATTCTTTGTTTCCTGAAGCCAGTAGCACGTGTGCCAAGCCTCTGCGGTACGTTAGATGTGCAGATTGTTTCCAGTGCGTTAGGAATTTGCTGTTGTGCCCGTTTGCCAGGTGGAGGCAGAGTTTCATTAATGAATAGTAGTGAGGGAAGCCAAGTTACTCAAAGGCTTTGTTCTTTTTCATTAATGAGCTAGTTTACACCTAGGCTATTAAACAGTCGAAGGCTTTTTTTTCCCTGGGAAGGCTGGAGCTAATGTGAAAAGGACCTAAATTTGGAGCAATTCAACCTAAGCCAAGCAACTTTTTTTCCTTACCTTCATATAAGATTCTGTTGCCCCATAAACTCAAATGATTCTTGTTGCTCACTTTTTCCCCACTTGCTTCTTCCTGACATTCATTCTTTTTCTTGCCCTTAATATCCTTGGAATATGAAAGCATTTGGATTTAGCAGAGCTGCTTTTGTTCTCTGTCTTAAAGCACAGCTTCTCTCTCCGACACCCATACGGTAACTGGATCAGTTTGAGGGGGGGTTAGCCTCTTCCAACACACAGAGAAATCCTGCCTCTTTTCCTTTATTTTTGGTGTGTGTGTATACCAGTCTCAGCTTGACGAATATAATTCCTGTGTCGGTACTGAACCCTCTGGATTAACAGAGATATTGTAGGTTGAGGGGAAATAAATTCAGATGCTGCCTTGGTTCCGTTGTCTTACTGACCCAGAACAAATTGGAGAGTCAGAGAAGGGGCCACTTCTTGCCTCTGCTATCTTCCCTTCCTGGTTCATTTAATAAAATCATTGAAGGATGTTGGGAAACTAATGCCTCATTCTGGGTAGGCCAATTCCTGAGCAATTTGGCTGGTGGCTTTTGTTTGATGAAAAATAGAAATTTGTCCACGGTAGAATGTTCTTGATGATCTTCATGTTACCCACTTAGGGGTGCAGCAGGTTGTCTTGTTGATCCAAGGATACTCTGGGCTTTTGGTAGTTAAAGGTTTCCATACTCTTGTGGTCTTGGAGCCCCTTGTGATTGTGGTCGCGCAGGGCAGAGACTTGAAGCTCTGAGGATGTCAGCTTTAAAGTTTAGCTCCCTGATGCACATCCAGGATCTCTGAAGAACTGCGTGTAGAAGATGGATTTGATAGCCCCCAAAGGCACCTTAGGTTTTGCTGATTAGGATAAATAGCATGAAATTGGAAATAAAACTAGAATTAGGGCTTCTCTTTCACAGTCCTCCCATGAGGAAAAAGTTTGTTAACCAAGCTCTCTATAATATTAAGCAGATCAAAGCAAAGGTGTGAAAAAGTGTCATATGGAGCTATTATAACTTTTTTTTGTTTTAAACTCAGACAGTGCTGGCATGCGTTCAAGTTTTTATGGGGATGAGGGACAAGAATTTAGTTTTTTTTCTTTTTTCATAGGTAAAGTTCAATATAAGCTGGAAACAAATTCAGTCACTTTCGCCTTACGAGGGTGAACAAAGCATCACTGATGTTGCAGGTAATACAGGTAGAGTGACTGAAGGACAAGCGTGTTCTGCAAAAATTTAGCTTAATCCCAGCTCGCCATATAGTGAAATTGCTGAGATTAGGAGTTCTGTTAACACTAGGTGTTCTCCCAGGACATACTGTCCTCAGAAGGGCCTCTCTATGCTTTGACTGTGGAGGGACCCCAGGGCAGTTGTCCTCCGAACAGGCACACCAGTGCCAAATGCTTGAATTAGGTGGATCTGCTTCATCTTTGCCTAAAAACCTCAAAGCAGAGTGGGTTCCAGTGCCAAAGGATTGGGAAAGGAGTGTACATCCACCCTGAGAAACCTCTGTTGGCAAAGAAGGTTGTTTCTCTCCCCAGCAGTGTATAAAAAATGGGTTCGTGCTTGCTTGGCTATAGTCAGTGCAAAACAAGCAGTAGGTGTGGTAAAAAGAACCCTGAAATATTGGAGAGTGGAAATCGACAATCCACATACTATTTTTTTTTATTTATCAGAACAAACTTAATCAGCAAACATCACAAGAGGCATTAATAGGTATCAGTACTTTAACTTTCCTCAAGTCTAATTTTCTGTTGGTATGCTTACTATCATACTACTGATATTTTTTTTCCCCTTCCCTTTCTAGCACCTTTGGTTTTTAAAATGTGGACAAGTTTCACACAGTGATCTAAAATCTATTAATGGCTGAAGCATTGTAATTGTCCTGCCCACATGGCAGCTGATATGACAATAACGGTTCGAGTTCGGGCAGTCAAATGGAAGTCTGTAAGAAAATAATAATTAAAAAAAAAAGAGATTGCTCAGAACTCTTCTAAGTTTGGAAAACATAATTGAGAAGAGTGGGTATCTATAGATACAAAAATAATGTATTTGCAATAAGAATTAGGATACATATGAGTGTTACTTTAGGTTTGGTTTAGGTTTTAGTTCTCCTTTGTGATCCCCAAGTTTGTTGGGTTTTTTTCGCCAGCAGCTCTTTCTGCTCACTCAAGACTGTACTTTGCAGTGTGGTTGGTTGGATATATGGTCTGTGTGGTTTTCTGGGGGGGAAATTCAAAATTTGGCAGTTGGCCACACAGAGGTGTTTAAATTGCAGGTGCTTAAGTGCAAAGAAAACAAAATAACTTGCATCGGCTGACCGGCATGGTCTTTTAATCATCAGAACAGTACAGCAGTGATAAAATGAAAAAGGGATTAAGAAGGTATAGGACTGTGAGATAGAAGCAAAGGTAATTAATTGTCACTTGGGTGCTTTGCTTCCTAGCAAATATCTTCACTGTCAGCTCTTGCAGCCTTAGTGCAACAAGTGGCCTTTGAAACAAGCGTATGGTGGCCTGGGTGAGCCTCTTGAGCTCTGACTGACCTGGGCAGGAAAAACTAGAGGTGTGGAGACCTCTGGGAGATTAACAGCCATATCTTGTCATGAAATCCCCCTGAAAACAGAGTTTGGGGGAACAGAAAAGAAATGTGGGGAATGTTTTGTGGGGGTGGGTTTTAAGTTCTGGCATTATAACACCTGACCTCATATTCCACTGATGTGGGAACCTCATACAATGCACAATGGGAAGTGAAGAATTCCTCAGCGCTGCCTCTCCTCCCACGGGAGACCTGCAGCAGCAAAAGACTGTCAGACCAGTTCAGCATTTGTTCTTCACCTGCCATTCATTCATTTTTTGATATATTTTTTTTTTGTTGTAGTGTCTTTTTTTTTTTTCTTTTTTTCCCCCATCCCCTGTCACTGCAGGGAGAGGATTCAAAGCCTTCACAACACAGTTCCCACTATTGGAGACTTTGTGTGTTCAGCACCCTGTCAGCATAATCCAGGTGGCTTAATGCCTGTAGAGGTGCTGTACGTGGTGTCACCTCAAAGAGCTCTCTGTGCAGGTGAAACAAAGAGCTAAAAAAACCTTCTCTATTCTTCAGACCAAAAACAGTGTTACCAGTTGCAGCTTAATGAGCTTAAATGATCTCTCAGCATTCATCATATATACGTTATAGATACTGCTAAGCTTGGGAGCGCAGAAGAATGGCAGAGGTGGTCAGACTGGATTGCTAACCTTTTGTTTGGCTGTCAGATCGCCCGAATGAAGATGGCTTGGTGTCAGGCGTCCCGTTACAGTTGCAGCTACTTCATGCTTATGCTTGTTTAATTTGTTCCCGGGGTGAAGTTGGCAAGACTCGCTGCAACGTGAATGATCTTGCACCTGGAATCCGGAGCTTTTACCCAGGCAATTTGCACGGAATCCCCGTGTTACTGAAATGATTTGCGTCCCGCTTGGCTCATGCTAATATCGGTATAATTAATATTGATCACAGGTTAAGCTTCTGTCTTCAAAGCAAGATAAACTTTCATTATGGCTGAAGTCCTCCACTGTGCTTGAATTTACCAGCTTTTGCTTTGAAGTTGCAGCGTTTCTCTGGGTGCCATTTTACCGTCTCTCTACGTTGTCACGTAAAGCCCGCTAAGCTGTTTCGTGCCCATTTATTGCGCTTGAGCATTAAGAATTGATTCCATCCCCTCAAGCATTTCCTTGTGTTTTGAACGTATGCCGCTGTAGACTTTACAAGATGCGTTAACACATTAATCACTATAAATTCCAATGTATACTTAAGGTCTTTAATGTTTGGTCCCAAGAGCCTTCACATATAATACATGAGTTAGGTGCTCATTATGGTTTGACAAATGTGCAGAATATAGTTCTGTAGCTCTTGAAGCACTTTGAGAAGCAGTTTGTCCTTTGCAGGCATTGCTCTGCCTCACGTTCCTCTCCCCCTCACAGTGCTTCTGACACTTTTGTTCCACTAGGCCTCCAGCCTAATTAATTTAAACCTTCATCTATGCCCGACTGAAAACCTTTGATGGTTTCATCTTTTCATAAATACATCTGATTGTCCTAAACTCCAAAGCAAATTCAAAGTATGTTTTGAGTTGGAGATAAATGCAGCTCACACCTTCCACAAGATCTGTACCTATGGTGCCCTGCTTACAAAAGGAGCAGGACGTATTCATCAGAAATGTAGATACTGATTTGCAGGGGTAATGAATTCGAGACCTGTTTTAGAGAGGAGAAATGAACTGAGCATTAAGCTGACCACAGTGTGCTCTGAGAATTCATTACTTGCTGTGTCAGAAAACTAACTGGTCAAGGAAACTTACAGTACCTGTCAGGGTTGCTATTGCAGAAGAAACAATCACCTCCATCAGCACAGCTATTTAGATAAACCGATCACTTCTTTAATCGATTCTGAGTGGTGAAAAGTTGCCATGGAGACAGGATCCTGCAGCAATCAAAACAGAAAGTAAGTTTAGAATTGGAAGTGACAGATTTATTCATCACATACTTAACAAGCCTTTGAAGGGAAAAAGAGAGTTTGTCGGGAGTCCTTAGGCTGTGTATAAAAGGATAGTGGAGAGCTACTCCCAGAATTGCCAGTAGGCCCTTCAGCTGGAGAGGACTGGGGTAATATTTGCGTTAGAACTATTGCCCAGACGCATTTGCTTGAAACTTTTGCTCTGCATGACAAAACCGTTAAAGTCTGCGAGGCTCTTGTTGTGTATCTGCAGTCCCAGTGAGAAATGGTCAGCTGGAGATTGCTTTGTCTTTTCGGTGGAAGGCTTCAAACTGTTCCAGGCTCAGCTTAGGAAGCAACAAATACAGGGCAGCCACTTCATAAATCAAACCACCGGATCCCTCTTTTGTCCTAAACAAGCTTAAGTGCTAAAAATCGCTAGAATCCTGCAAAAGCATTTACTGGATTTTGTGGGATCCTGCTGAGCTGCCTTCCACTCTACATGGCGTAGTTTTGTGAGTTGAGTGACGTTTTCATCTTGGTGCTGTAGGGATGTTACCCCTTCCTTTGCTGCCGATGCCACGTAGCAGTTTGGTACACGGGGCTCAGTCCTTCTCGCTTGTATGCGTGAGTTGGGAAACAAAACAACAACAGAGAAGGCTTCTCTTAACAACTGGGAACGGTCGCGGAAGACAGAACAAATTAGAATAGCCATTAGAAAAGTGTTGCAGTCATCTCATTCTCCTGGGTAAGCTCCTTGTAGTCTCAGAGCTGCACTGAAGTTAATTTTCTCAGTCCCTTCAAACTCCTCAGACATCACCTCTCCCCGTGCACCCTTTCTAATCCGAATGTATATTTA
The DNA here is from genome assembly GCA_033439905.1 of Ceryle rudis. Classification (NCBI taxonomy): domain Eukaryota; kingdom Metazoa; phylum Chordata; class Aves; order Coraciiformes; family Cerylidae; genus Ceryle; species Ceryle rudis. The sequence continues at coordinate 339,947 of JAAGNO010025640.1, read as the reverse complement.
ATGAGAACATGCAAAAACAAACTAATTTCCTCATTTCTCAGATGTATAAACACACAATGCTAATCGAATATTTTTGTAAACCAATGTTCACGAAAAAATAAAGCATGTTCCTTCAGTTCAAAGCAGGACTGGCTTGAAGGGTTTTGTGTTCAAATCAAGAAATCTCTGTGGCATTATGTAAACATGCAAAGAAAGTCAGTGTACTTTTTGTGTGTGTGCGTTTATTTTAACCTGAAACTAAGTAGCCAAACTTGGAGATGCAAATTCACTTGCAAAAATCCCAAAGAAAATAGCCAGTGGGTCTACGTGCAACCAAGCAGCAGTGTTTAACTGACCTCTCATCCTGGCCAGGCCTTCTGCTGTACTGCTGCTTGGGTGGCGTTTAGCGGACGGGGGGGGCAGCGCCTTAAAAGGTGCGATTGATGTCGAGCGCTTGATGAATCTGAACTTGATCTTCTGAATCGATGCAGCATGGTGCTCAGTCGTGTTCCTTTGACATGCTCTCCAAGATGAAGAGGTTCTCGTTTCTCTGCATTCAGTGGTGCTCTTGCTTCTGCCTGGCACTTTAACTCTTGTACGTGCTGCGTTTAAAAACCAAATTGAGTTTCTACAGAATCTTCAATTGGTGGAGCTCGGCCTACGTGAGGCAAGGCTTGTGCATTTAAGTTCACGTGCGTATTGTAAACTCATACACTGCATTCTGTTATTAGAGATAAGTAATAAAATACACTTTCAATTGAAAGAATCCCCCAGAGGTGGCTTAATTGGCATACTATTCTATGTCTTCCTCTTTGACATTGGGGGTTCCCAATGAATGAAGCCCACCTGATGACAAAAAAAAAAAAAGAAAGTGTTGATAAACAAGCCAGCTTTTTGTTTGCCACTGTTTCTGAAGCTGGTGCTATTCACTATTCATGAAGATTTGGGTGGCTGCCCGATGTTCTTTTAGAAACCCTCAATGCTTCGCCGATATGCCCAGGAGTGTGATTTATGGTGCTTTCCTGGATCCTGTGTGTCTGCCTGCTTTGGCTCGAGCTTTCACACACAGAGGAAGAACACCACCTCATGGCCTCCAGAATCATCAGACAATGCATATCGAGCATTTCAGGGTGGGGGGGAGAAACAAAATCCAAAGAGATCTGGAATGCATCTGTCAAAACTATTGGGCATAATCATATGAGTAGTTTCAAAGAATTTTGGGAGGGATAAAACAGAGTTAATCCCCACAAGACTGTTGCATGGGTGTCTCTTAAATGATAATTCCCCCCCCATTCTTTTTTTAATAAGAATTACTATTGTAGTTGTCCTTTTGCAGTGGGACAACAGATATTGGCTCCTGCGTGAGCGCTCCTGGTGTCTGTGCAGCGCCAGCTTTGTTGGCATAAACTCATTTTAGCCGGAATGGCAGAGGTGTTACAAACCCCTGTGGCTCTCAAAGGTTGTTTAGGCAGCTAGGCAGGATAAGTCTTTTTTTGTTTTCTCTCCTTAGAAGAGGTTTAAATTGATATTTTGCTCTGAAGCAAGCTCACGCAGTCTTCCACAGCATTTAATTTGTGGGGCTGCAATATTTAGGCTACTCTGCAAGACCAGATGTGTCTCTACCTTTCCTGTACAAGGGAAAGGAGGCGGATGTAAGAGCTGATCTTAATTTCATGTCTCAGCTCTCTCTGTAGTTTACAAATGATCTCATCGCATGTTTATAAATAGAATCTGTTCTCTTTCCACTTATAATTAGCTCTCTCAAATCTAATACCTACTTAAGAATGATGTACGTAAGAAAAAAGTAATAAAGCTGAGTATGACATGGAAATGCATTGTCTGAAGTTTCCTTGGATAACTAAAACATGAGAGAATATGATACAAACGTTTTCCTGTGCGTGGTATATAAGGAAAATATTTTTGTAGTATTTATTCCAGGTTAGTTGTTCCATTATAAAATTAAGCCACTTTGTCTCGCAGCTTAGATCTACAGTAATTTTTCCTTAGTTATTGTGTTAGCAAGTGCAGCGTGACCTTATTAAAATGGAAATCCTCTTAGTCCTTCGTATCAAAGTCACAAATCGCAGAGAGCTGCACTTGAATAGGCTGGGGAAACTCTGAACTTAACTTACTTTGGCTACCTTATAGGTATGATAGCTCCTCAATGTATAGAACTGTCTTTCTGTGTGGATCCTCGCTGGACTTTGTAAAATATCTGAAATAAGAGGTCGGAGATCAAAGTTTATTTTCTTTATACGGCGTAGAATAATTTCCTTTTCAACAAACACTGCGGCTGAACTGATCCTGTTCTGAGAATGTGTGGTTGTGTATGTTACCTAAATAGATGAATTGCTTCAATTGCTTCACTCCTTCTCTTCATGAAAGCTCCTGATAAATTTAAAAGACCTGTTGTAGTATGAAGCTTATAAAGAGAAGAAGGAAATGATTTTATACTCGGGCAAGGAACCGTAATTCCTGAGAAAGCAATGGTATTGTCCCTTGAAAACCTCAAGTTGGGATGGAATGACTTGCTTCTTGCCTCGGTAGGTTGTACCTACCGCAGGTTGGAATCGCCGTCGGTTTGAGCTCCATGCTCCCGAACGTAGGTTCAAAATCATGGCAAATTTTGATGCATAGCTGTGCAGGTTTAGTAACAGGGGGTAGCTGGACAGTTGGTGATACACCATTAAGCCTCACTGTAGCTGGTTAACTACTTTGCCCTGTGAAGAAGGATGCTGCAAAGTAGTGTTGGGAGTTATACGTACGTGCAGGTCTTTTTGTGGTGCTGTTGCAATAGAGTCATATTGAAATGGAAAATTCGTCCTGACAAACGAGTGAGTCATCTATTAATTCTGCCAGGACTGAAATACAGTGCTCTAAAGCTAGAATCCTTAAAGGAATGAAACCAAACTAATTTCCTCTTGAAGCTGTCAAGTACAACTAGAATCTAAATTTTTAAGACCTTTTATTTTCCTGACACTGATTCCCTTTTTGGGGTGAACTTATTTAATGCTTCCTGAAAGGAGCTGAACTGAGATCTGGATTTCTGGAGAGATTCTCAAGAGTTGCACGTCCTGGCTAACAGCAGGGTGATGTTCATTAGTATGGCTGAGCAGATAATTAGGCTGATAATGCTAATTCACATCTTGATCACTTTGGTGGCAGCAGAGAATGAAGCTGATAATTGGGAATTGTAATTTAAGTGGATATTTCTTCATAGACCTCGTTCAACTGCCAAAAAAAGGTGTCAAAGTTTTTTGCTTTCTCCCTTTCTTCTTTTTGGAGGTTCGAAAGCATTTGGGAGGGGGGATCGCCATGAGTTATTACTAAATTTTAGGAGAGTCAGAAGTGGTTGGTGTATGTTGTGCCTAAATAATACCTTACCTATAGAACTGTAAATCATAACTTTTATATTTTTTTTTAAGATAAAAATGATGGGCTTTTAAGAAAATAGATCAATGCATTTAATTCTGGGGGGAAAAAGTCACGCTATTAATTATACTATGATTTAAATGTAGAGATGAAGTTTAGATAAACTTTCTAATCAATGGTTCAGCACGCCAAGCTAATTTTATACTTAAAAAAAAATGGCTTGCCCAGAACTTCTTGATCTCCCTAATAAGAAATATCTCCTTTGTCTCTTTGAATACGTAACGGGTGCACGTGAATCACTTCAATTTAAGATACACCAAAAGTTCCAAGTTGTTTTGCGTTCGGAACATCCAACAAAGGCTACACAGCCCACTGCCCTGGATTTCCCCCCAGTCTGTGGGGATTTCCCTCTTCACTGGCTTTTCCCAGTGCTCAAAATCTACGCCTGTGTTAGAATTGCATTTATTCATAGTTATGTAAGGAACGGCACGTACTCGGTACGCTTTAATTTCCTCCTGTTAGGGAAGGACCATAAGAATTCCTCCTGATGCTAATTAAAAAAAAATTAGTTCGTTTGTATAGCTCAGTTGTTTGATGTTTACTCTCTGAATATTTAGTAGCAGAAAATTGCTGTGAGGAATTGTTACTGACTCAGGAAATTCTAAATTGACACTAGAGAACATTTGTGGGAAATATGTTTCACACTTGGAGAAGGAACATTCAGTAGAAAGTCATCACCTTAATACTCTGTGATCTGCATGGTTAAAGAAGTCAGCATGCTGCGAATGTTTACAAAAACTAGTGAAAACCAGGCAGCAGGGCAAGCAGTTTTGGAACTTACCTGAAAGATGGCTTTTAAACAGGATAAAAGGATCTAGACAGGATTGCAAGTAATGCACTCATCTAATAGGGAAGTCCTACAGAGAACCTTTTTCCTGTGAAATTTGTTGTTAAAAAGCAGGAGGTGACAGAGCTGGGTATGGAGGGTTGGTCGTTGGATGGTTGTCTAAGTCAAGAGAAGTAAAGAGTTTTCAGTGGTAACTGATTTAGAGCTGAGAACAAAAATCACAGACTTTCCTAGATTGGAAAAGACCTTTAAGATCATCTAGTCCAATCGTAGCAACTCCCAAAGATGTGCTGAACCTTCTTGTGGTTGCCTCATCGTGATCATCATCATCACCTTTATGTCCTTCTGGCAACATAAAGAGATTCTAAGGCAGGTTTAAAGAAATTTGCTCTTGATTTAATAAACAGTTACAGGATTAGGGTGAAGTAAACCGACCTTGGTAAAGAGTTAATAGGTGCTTCATGTCTTCCAGACAGCCATACTTTAAACACTGAAAATGATGCTTTGGAAGTGCTCATCCGGTGCTTTTGGATGATATTTCACCTAGTGGTGTGGTGAACTGGAGTTAATGGGGGAAGATGGGGAGAGGGAAATAGCCATAGGTGCTCTTCAAATTCTGAGATATCGTTCTAAAACAAATCGGATGTGAATTGTCCCACTGAATTGAACACACGTTCCTGAGGGAACATCATTCCTATCAAAATGAGGCACAGTGTGAGCTGGCTGAGGCCAGCTGAGATCCATCCAAGTCCAGCTCCTTGTTGTTCCACTGAAAATAAAGAGACAGTTCTTGGTTTGCATCTTTCAGCTGTGCAGCGTGGGGTTTAATCCCTGTTCTCTCATGACCTGCAAACACAGAGCTTTTCAGGGCTGTGCCCCGTGGCTCGGTGCGATCGTCTGTTATAAACCCCCTTTCAGCGTAAAGCACATCTTGCTGTGAAGGCTGGTGGTGGCTGTGTTTACATTGAGGCACAGCCCTTCGTAAGTGTTCTAAGAAAATATCGCAATGCTACGTCCACTTCTGTTTGTAGAGCTTGATTTGTTTCCTCTAAGCCCTAGATTTTTTTTTTTCTCCAGATTTGCTGTACAGACCCTGAAATTCATTAATCACATCTTAGCTGTGGGGCACTATCCCCACCTTCACAAGGAAGTGGAGGGTGCAGAGTGAGAGAGGGGGTGATTTTAGTCTTAGAAATAGCTCTTGGGCAAAGCATTTCTTAAAGTAACAGATTTTAATTTCGCTTTCCTCTTAAGTCTCCTAGTCCTTTGTTGCACCTCGCTATTCTTAACAGAAGGCAAGTTCTTGGTTGCCCGAGTTAAACTCTACTGGGTGTCAGAAGAGTTTAAAATTTTCAACGTACCGAAATTGAATGTTACGCGTTAATTCTCTTTGCTAAATAACATGTGCTCTGCTACATGTTTCAATCTGTCTGTCATCTGATTTATTAGGCACACCTTATCAGTGTATAATGAATGTACAAAGATATTTCTCCTAGAAATGACAACTGTATAAATAATTCAAGGAAATAATTCAGAAATCAAAATTACTGTGGCTTGCCTTGCGGTTCCTACCCTAGCAAGCTGACATCACAGAAATTTATGGGTTGGAAATGCTGCTTTTGAGTGATCGACAAGGGATTTAACTTCCTCTATGTGAGAAGCTGAATATTGTCAAAATAGGAAAGAAAAAGCTGATATTCTGTGATTGGCCAAAATGGAAGAAGGCTCAGAGAAGAGGGGCCAGGGCGAGGTGAGGCTCAGGGAATAATGTGGGTAATGATTGAGCAGGTCTTGCAGTGAGCTGACTTTCCCAGTGACTGGGGGATGCTCAGCATCCTGATGGGGTGAGCATCTTCTGGAGACCAGAAATGGGAATCACCCTGGGATTGTGACTGAACTGCATATTGCAATTGCTATATATATGTATAGTCAAGTGTAACTTGCATTGATGCTGTGTTATGTAATAGATTTGTATCGCTCCACTGAGTCAGAAATCCGGTGTAACATCAGCCATCTTCAAATACCTACATTTGATATTAAACATTACACCCTCCACGCCTGGAATAGCTAACGGAACCTGGTCAGGGAGTATTTGACTCTGACAAATCCTGCTAATAGGGGGGTGGTCTTGCTAGACTGATTTTTTTTTCTTAAGGAAAGCGAGATCTAGGCATAAAAATAAATGGTCGTTCTATGTAATTGTTTAATGTCTGAACTGCTGCTTAAAAAAAAAAACCTATTACTTGAAAGCTAATGGGCAAGTGAAAGCAAATACTGTCTGCTGAAGGACAGGGGACGTGAAATTGGCCATTGTGGAATGAAAGGGCTGACTGGAGAAGCAAAGCATTTCAGTGCAGATGGAAGCAACACATGGAATGACTTTCAAGGCAAATGAATCTAGCAGTAGAAGCCTAGAAGCGCTGCCAGATTTAACATTTCTGGTCTTATAAGACAATAAATAAAAAGCAAAGAAAAGGAAACTTTTCTGACAATGCTCAGATCAGTGTTACAATTCTTTGTACCTACTCTTGCAGCTTGTATTATTAAATTAGAAAGTAATTAAATCAATTAGGAAAGTTGGTTAATATTTTCTGGCAATTTTCAACACGTGATGTAGAGACATTTAATGGGTCTTCAAATACTTCACAAGTATTCCATAAAAAGGAGGAAAATGCTCTATTACTCCTCTTGAAGAAAATCTTCCTGCTCCGAATTTATCCTTTTACTGCTTGTGCTTTAGGATGGAGGAATGTTGGTTGGGACAGAAGTTAAATAAGATCGTGAAATATTTCTGATAATTGTAAGACTAAATATGTATATAAAATCTCTCCTACACAGTGCTGGCAAAAAATACTAGCCTTTTGGTTTCTGTAGCTTGAGAAGATCGTGTAAAGAGACTGGTACTTCTAAGTCTACCTCAGTGAGAGTGTCTTATGTTCATAAAACTAAAGTATCTTCTGAGGAAAGGAAATTCAACATACCCTGTTATTTAACCTAGCAATTAATTATTCATATAAAAGGAATGGGAAATAAAATACCATCTTTACAAGTGAAAACAAGAACATTTTTTTTCCCTTTGAAAGAAGTGGGTAACTGCCAAGCTTGGAAAACTAGTCGAAATATATTAAATATTACATATCAACTAATATTTTTAGTTTGGGTTTGGCTTTTATTTTGACCATCCCTTTTGGTTACTTTTATGACTTTCACGTAAGCGAGGTAGAATTCTAATGAAATTTTGCCACAGTTCACGTTAGTGGTTTTTATTTTAAGAAAAAACAAGAAAAGCAAAAGCTCTGCGCATGCAAAGAGCTCTTGCTGATACCAGTGTATGAGATTGAAGGGCTACACAGGCTTCCAAGGATTTAAATGCCATTTAGCTGCATCATGATATTATTTATAAAGATTTTTTGAAAATGCCCTTTCTTTACTTGCTGATTAGGATATGATTCACATTACGAGGAGCTTGTATCCTTGTATCTCTCCATGAAACAAGGTTATGCAGAAGGGTTGGTTTGGTGTGATTGCTGATGTCCTGCGTTGCTGGGAAATGAAGTAATTTCACATCTCATAGGAAGTATTTATTCATAAGATACCCTATGAAAAATATCCTGAAGATATCTGCTGAAAATACTTAAGTATTTGAAGACCCATAACTCTATAGCTGACTACCACAAATTATATTAAAGGGGGAGAATGAAAAAAAGTAATTCTTTTGCTGATGGAAGTTGGCAGCTGTATCACTCATTTTCTTAGTGAAATGGATTCAGTGGAATTAATGTTGGATATAAAACTTCCTTTTGAGAGGCAAAGCTGCTTCAACTACAACCTTCTGAACACGATAGGGCTTCTGTAGGAACGAGAATGAAAGTTTCTAATAAACTGCAGACTCAACTGGAAAAGTGGCTTCAAAGCATGGAAGGAACGAATGCCCATTTCCAAGGACCAAACCTGGGATTCCCGCTGAGCCGCAAAGCCTTCCTAGCGCAGGCAGACGTGGTACTTGGCAATGGTGGAGTTTGTTTAGGAGCCTTTGGGTTTTTTTCCAAAAATATTTCTTTCTTTCAGCTTCAACTGTTGTAATTCTTCCTCTTGCTGTCGAGCTAAATGTTCAGACTCTTAACCAATGCAGTAGCTCTGATGCCAATCACAGTTAACGTGCTTTTCTCAACTTCATGGTTCTGTTCTTCCCCACTTTAACCAACTGTGTCTCTTGCTTGAAGCAGCTGCTTCTATTTTAAGGGCGCTTCTGACCAGGTACTATGTAGTTGCCTTGCTTTTCGTATTATTTCTTTTAATAGGGAAGGGACTACTATCTTGTATTTTAGCCAAATGACTGACTTATTCATCATTTCTTTTCCGAATGACTTTATCTCTTTGGAAACAGACGCTTGTAGGAGAGCAAGCCGTTGTTTTCTGCAGATCCTACAATGACTCTCTGGGTCGGTAATGATGCCTTTATTGAAGTAATTGTTCTAAGGACACTGCCTGTGGGCATAGAGAATTGCATTCCTTTAGGTAAGATTGCTAGCATTTACATGAGAATATGAGAGCTTTTTTTTTCCTGTTGAAGCTTTCTTTTTTCCCAAGATACTTTTGTACTGTCTTCTTCACTTAAACACATTTTTGACAGGCGTAGTTAGACATTCCAAAATCATCTTCCTCAAACAGATCTTCTTTGAGTTGGTTAAGTTGCTATTTTGTTGGTTTTGTGGGTTTTTTTTTTCCGGTTTGTTGTGACAAATGTTGTGGGAGGTAGGGACTTCAACAGCCGAGCAATAATTTTTATGCAGGTAATTTAAATATGACTAAATCAAATAAAATTGAAGTTCCCTGCCAGCTTTCAATTGCCCGTGTTATTATGTCCAAATTTGGATTTAATTTTCCAAAATTCAGACTTGATTGGAATTTAATTTCCTAGATTAGTCCTTGACCAGTCTGGCCCATGTAAAACTTCCCTCCTCCAAGCTGCCTCCCCACGGACCCATCCCCGTGTTGTCGCCTCACTAGCAGGGTAGTTGCTGCACCCCCTCTGCGCTTGGGGTAACTTAATGGACCCTTCCTAAAGTCAGTGAATCCGACAGCTGAAGGGACATCTGTGATGAGCTTGTTGGCGCTTTTTTAAGCTTTTGTTGCCTTTTTAACCACTGCAATGTGAAGTCATCGATGAATGAATGAACATAACGGTTCCCTTGCTCTGGTGACTGACTTTGCCTTTGCTGGGACTGAGCCACGTGCAGTACTCGAGAAAAGTGAAGTCAGTCCCCAAAGTGGAGCAAAGAAGAGGGAAATACTGGAATCTGTTTGTGGATGTTCTCATACGGAAGTCAAGTAGCCTTAGAGTGCTGTGGCTTAATCTTCTGCGCAACAGCTGGCATCACATTTTCTGAAGAGGGCTGGATTACAGCAGCGCATCAAACCTGTCTGCCAACTTCTCGTCCTTCATTCCTTAGCAACCCCAACTCTCATCATTCCTGGGGCTGCCTCTGGACCTCCTCCAACAGGTCCATGTCTGTCTTGTGCTGAGGACTCCAGTGCTGGACATGGAGGTGTGAGAACTTCATATAAGACACCCAACAGGGTGGGTTGGGGTTTTTTTGGTTTTTTTTGTTTTTTTTTTTTTGCTCAGTTTGCTTGGTTTGGCTTTTTTTGTTTGTTTGTTGTTTTTGTTTGTTTCTTTAATTTTCTATTCCCCCCCCCCAACTCTGAGCGTTCCCTTAAGGATGTGCTCGTTGTTATTCTGTGCAGGGTCAGGACAGGAAGGAGGTGGGTTACGCTGTGCTTAGCAATAGGCCTGAAGAGCTTAACCAAATCAGACTGAGGATAAAGGAATCGATAGCGAGAGACAATCAAAATAAACAGTGCTGCTCTCTGAACATCACATTAGTGTCACATGTTTTTCTTTTGTGAAAGAAAAGTTCCAGTCACATGTGAATGTCGGTCTGTTTTTCAGGTGAGGTGGCACTGAAGATGACCCCCCCCTTAATGACAGAAAAATAAACCCAAAGATGGGGGGGGATGGTAAAACACAATAATTAGTGGAGTGAAAGTAGGAACCCAGGATCTTGTAGTAACTAAAAGGGAGAAAAGAAGGGATCACCTAAAGGAAAAAACACTCCCCCCAGCCCCAAACAAACCAAATGCCACCAGTAACAACTAAAAACCCTACTGCCCCATCCCTTCTCGCAGCTGAAGGGTAGGATTAATCTATCCCAATTTAGGTGTCTAAAGTGTAGATTTATTTTTTTATATATATTTGACAATTTATATTTTATAATAAAAGGAAACAAATAGGTGGTGTCAAGGAATAACTAACCCTGTTACAAAGAGATCGGGAGAGCGTGTAAGTCCTGGTGCTTCAATAGTAACGTAGTATCACCACGGCCTAAATGAAAGTGTAGGTGCATCCTTCTGTATAAACCTTTCACTTTCCTAAACACAGCAGAAGAAAAAGCAGGAGAAATAGGTGTATACATAGGTATATATGTATATAAGTATAGACCTATTTCTCCAAATACAGAAGTATATATGTATACACCTATTTCTCCTGCTTTTTCTTCTGCTGTGTTTAGGAAAGTAAAAGGTTTGTGGCTGCTTTCTCTGAAGATCTTACTAGTCAAAGTATTGCTCCTTTCCCTGGCTTTTTAATCCAGTCACCCAGATCCATCTACAGATCTGTGGTTTACAGTCAGCGTCATGGAAAATTTCAGTTAAAAATAACCCATGTTGAATTGTTAATGTTTTCATCGAATCATCAGACTCGGTGAATTCTTGGTTGCTGCTGCTGAATGCTCTTGATTGTATTGCTGAAACTGTCCAATTTTTTGCCATCCTGCTGCATTTTATTTGGCTACGTGAATTACAGCTTCTGAATCATTGGCAGGTCCACGAGCGATGTTCTGAGACAATTCACGGATATGTTGTTCTCAAATTATTGGAGAAAAAGGAATAGAAATGCCAAGGATTGCTGTATTTTTGCCTGTATTGCCATACCAGAAAGTTTCCATAGCTCCTAAAGACCATGTTTTATTAGAGTAAGCCCAGATTTCCAGGAACAGGAATAATTTCTGGGTAAACATGCAAAAGGAGAGCGAGATTCTTTTCTTCCAGCGTTCAGAGGTATAGTTCTCTCTCCCTGACAGCAATTACAGAGCTATCCATTTGATGTCGTGTTCCTGACACTGAACGCTGCATGAGGCTGTTGCATTTTTGTCGCTGACTTCACAGAAATAAGTTATACACTGTTGACTTGACAGGCATCATTGAACTTGGCTGTGGCAGAGTTAAAGTAGCACTGGAAACTAAATGATGTGCAAGAGATTAAAAGGGTCCAGCCTCTTATCACGAAGGAAGAAGAACCTCTAAGTGCTCATGACCAGTGGAAAAGAGATTAAATTAATGAAGGAAACATAGTTATCTGGCTTTGTGAGGAAGGAGACTCTGCCAGCTGTATTGTGCAGAAGAGACTGAATCGAGTGTTGTCTGCCAAAGCAGGAAAGAAAGGAAGGGAACCTTCATGCCTGCGTAGAGTCCAGCAGAACTGGAAAGGAATGAGAATGGGGAGTGAAGGGCCAGCCACTCTCAAGAGGCCTGTAAAATGGATGTACCTGGGAGAACATTGACCTGAACATAATCCCTAATTGAGCTTCCAGAAGCTGTTTCTTGACAATGCAAAGCTGTTACACTCATCCTAAATTTATTACTTGTATCCTCCTTTTTTTCCCACTTGCTGATTGAGAGATGGCTTGATACTGCAGTTACCACCACAACAGAAATCCACAATACAACCAAGTGCAGCTTGGTGGAGGTTTGTGGGGTGTTTTTTTTGTCATTCTCTTTCTTTTCAGTGAAGTTATCGAGAGCAAAACCAACCACTTGGATTATAAACCCTTGAACTATTGAAAAGAAAAGTCCCTGTGCACGCTTTTGATCTATGTAAGTCGTCCAAAAATACAAAAAGCAATAACACATAAACCAAAAGATAACTTTCGTTTTGACGTCTAACTATCCATGCACCATATGCATTGCAACTTAGTTCAGAGTTAAGTGCTTCTATTGATCTAGTTTGTACGTGTACGTGTAATTTAAGGGATTTCTTGTTATCTCTAGAGTTCTATTTTATAAAAAAGTGGTTTAGTCGCTACAGTGGCTAAACAGGAGTTTTTAAGGACTCGCAAACAGGACAATATTTCTTCTTTCGTGCCTGGGTCTAGAGTTTTCTTGTCACTAAACTAGCGAGTTAGGGAAAGAAGATACGTTCCTGAAATGGGAAACGTCCACATGCGAAGTACTTAGTCTCCATCAGTTTGCAGAGCCTGCTTTCACTGAGTCCAGCCTTGTTCACATGTGCTGCAGCTGGGGTCAGTTGATATATTATAAATAAATAGACTGTATTTTTCAATTCTTTGTCAGACACCTACAAGTCTATTTTAATAATTCTACTTTTATTACAAGAATATTGTACCTGGAGCCTTTGTTGACTTTGCGCATCGCTCTCACAGCAAGACTCTGCTTGAAGGTCATTAAAGACTCAATGAGTCTTACAGGTACCATAATGTGAGCGTGTCCTCATCTTTCTTCCCATAGGTGGTGGCCCCTGCAGAGTATGTAAACAGAAATGCAGCTGAGTGTTGGCTGCAAGAAATGATGAAATAAATTGTTGAAACAGTGCCAGGAGTTTGGGTGAAGCAGAGCATGTTCTGGCACCAGTGTCCTTTCTGGGTTCTGCAAAAGGAAAACCCTACAGTATTCAGAACAAGAAATCTCTTCTCCTTTTCCCCTTTTAATAACTAATAATTTCTCTATTATATTTTTTTGAGGGGTTTTCTCCTCTGGCCTCAAGGGCACAGTACAGGTAGTGATGTGGTCGTATAGATGGTACTGTGGAATCCCACCATTGTGTTCACTTGTCAGTTGTGTGTGACAAAAATATGCAACTGCAGCTGAAAATGCAGGAATTGCTGTTACTCTGACACCTACTTCTCATCTATAGGTACTGGAGGAGGACTTATATTTCATCTGTTATCTATGAATCTAATCAGGGAACCAAAGCGAGAGAAATTCAGCAGCTTGTCCAACTGCAGAAACTCAGGGGCAGAACTTGTGCCAGATTTGAGGCTTTTAAGGTCCTTTATTCCAGCTCTGCTCCTGGTACCCTCGCTGTTGGTCCCCGGGAGAACGATTTTTTTAGGGTATTTCAAGTTCTCTGTTATTTGAAGAACTTTCCTCTACAGCAGGATTTGTTCAAGACGTTATTGAAGGGGCAAAAAAACCTAATTACTTTTTTTATGTATTATTTCTCTTTAAAGAAAACCTTGAATGTTCTCATCTGGAATTTTCCTTACATGTCTGCTGATCTGTTGCGCCCCTGAGCAGGGGGAAGCTGTTGGTATTTTAGACCATCTCTTTCTTCAGTCTGGTTGGTGATTTCTGATTTTTTTTTTTTCTTTAATTTAGAAATCACACTGATGCCCCCCACCCTCTTCCTCATTTAAGAAGGGATCGTTCTCATCCCCAAACTTAACACACTTCTGGCAATAATTGAAGTGATTAGTACTAGCCATCAGTTTTACCCTTCCGAATAAAACGTGGCGAGTGAATAAAGCCTGATGGCGTGGCTGTGCAAAATTTCATTTAACAGCTCGTTGCAGGCAGGCCAAGCTGGATTGCCAAATATATCAAATCACTTTTATACATCTAAGCTGTCTACCTCCTGATTTTCTTAATCGTAAATGGTATAACAGATATTGCTATAGTTTTCCCATGCATTGTAAAAGGAAAGTGTTTTGAATAAGGAGCAGAGCAAGCTGATTTGTTTGGTTAAGTTTACAGGTATAGGCTGTATGTACTCCAGATGTTCACGCACATTCCCAGAGTCCTTTATTCCTCCTGCATCCAGCCTGAACGCTCCAAACATGTCCAGTCAGTAGGCTGCTGCTGTCACTGACTTACTAAAAGGGCTCATCTGTTATATTTATATACTTTTCATCCACGAATGAATAGTTCTTGCTGTGCTGTTTCCCATCCCAAATACAAAGAAATATGCCAGAACACAGGCTGCTGGCTTTGTCTGCAGCTACCTTGCTGGTTGTGACTCTTAGTATAGGGGATAAAGAGGGAATAATGGGGAAAAAACTGGCAAAATCTATCTGTTCCTCTCCTTGGGGTTGAATTTTTACGTCGATTCTGATCATAGATCTAATCTGTGTGTTTGTAATAATATTATGTAGGTATTTCTGCCTCGTCAGTCTAGTCTATATGGTCTTTAATATACTTAACATGCATGTTCTGGGAGGTAGGGAAGTGCTGTTACCCACTTTGAAAGATGAGGAGATCAATCACAGTGAAGGAAAGCGGCTTGTTCAAGATTACACCTGAAACTCATGCTGAATTGGGGCTAGAAGGCCAATCTATTGGGCTGCTGCCTTAAGTGAATCCAGCTTGCTTCTTTTTTGGATGGTTCTCAAGCCTTCAGAGCCCCAGACTGCTGCTTGACTCCAGCTACTGGCAGTGCTGTTATTATCGGTCTTGGGGAGGGCATGGCAGGCTCATGAAAAGTTTGACAGTCTACTTACAGTACTTGGATTTTTGGCTTCTGTTTGGGAGTGTTGGGGAGAAAAGTGGTATTTATTTCATCAAAACTGATATTTTGGAGGGCAGGAACAATTGTCAAGGACTCTTTGCTTACAGGACTCCTTAAAAATAATAGTTTCTTACCTCAGTTCTTTCACTTCTTGAGAGCAGACTATTCAAAAAGCAAGGAGGACCTTTCTTAAACTGTCAGTTTTTATCTGGTAGTCAAATGACAGCAAATCTGAATGGCTGCTTCTTTGTTCACCTAAATGTGTTATGGTGTGTATGTATTCACGGGTAGGTTTATTACTTGCAGAATTAGTCCCTTTAGAATGAAAACTGATGATTGGTGTATGGTGTGTATTTGAGGAACCAAAGTTACGGGTCGTTGTTCACCATGGCGGTGTGACCGTGTAATAGACGGAGACGCTGATAGTGGTGCTGACAGGTCTGCTGGTCTTTCAGACACACTGATCTGGGCAAGTTTGATGTATGGCACGTGAATTTATTGTATATTTCAAATATCTCACAGGAAGTGCTTCTTTTTGTTTTCTGTTGTTTCTTTTTTTTTTTTTTCATCTGAATCTGGAGATGTCAGTTGTCTAAATGGCAAAGGATTCTTTCTAGCTATCGGAGATTATTTGCTGTGTCAACTCGTACCGCAGTTAGCATTTGAATCTGTGCTGCCTGTACTCTAGGAAAGGACACTTTGTGGTCCTTCAGAAGCTCTGTAGCCCCATGAGCGGGTCAGTGCAACGTCTTACGGATTCTAGAAGGATGCTACAATTACATATGCTTGCACTGGTACGCTCAGCTACATCGTTTTGGGCTTTTAACTAAAGCAGAAGACTATTTTTCTGCTTCAGCATCGTTAAATGGGCAGATCCAGTAAGTCAGTCTCTGTGGAGGCTTATGTTTCACAGCTGACCGTGTCATGATCCTAGGGAGGTAAATCTCATCGTGTACATTGGGTGCTTAAATGTATACCCTGGGGCGTTATTCCAGACCGTGGCCCTCTCTGATCAAGGATCTGGCCCTACAGAATTGAGTGTTTTCTTCACGGTACCTCAATACGTTTAGGAATATCAGCACCAGTGTGGAGGGCAGTGGTGTGTATCAGGATATTCATTGTGACACTTTTATACCCTCGAATAAAAATTGGGTTTATAGGGGCCTCTTTAACTGGCTATTTAAATGTAACAGCTTGCATGTTGTGGGTATTACCTGCATCCTAAATAGAACATCTGAGTTGCTCAAATATTGGATCATTTCATAATACAGGGAATCTCAGCTGGTTAATATGTTAATTCAGGTTTGATCAAGATTGACGTGGACAGCTTTTTGCACAGAATGAACACACACAAAAAAAACCCCAAGCAACAGGAGCAACGGCACTAATTTATCACCAGAAAGCGATGGCCAGCTCTGTAGATGGTCAGGATTTTCATTGGCACCTCTGTGAACAAAATGTGCCGCTGCTTCTAATACGTAAGATTCTGAATAATCATCAGAAATGTCACTTGATAGTGAAGAACTCCCAGTTCTGCTTTTCTAGAGCCAGTTAATCCTGGAAGAAATGTCAATAGTTTGGATGAGTACCATTTATTGAAATGACCTTTGTTGCTTAGTAGCAGCGTGATTTGTCAGCTATATTAGAAAATTACAGTTAGTATGAGTTTAGTATAATATCTTCTGGTGTTAGAAATGTTAAATCTCACCGTGGGAATGTAAATTAATATGGGAAGGTTCACAGGGGGGTCAGTGCAATTGTCATATAATGCTTAACCAAGTCAATTTAACTCCTAACCCCTTGGAGAAGGTTCTTTTATTCAAGGACTTATTCAATATTCTGCCAGCTAAAGGATCTTTAGAGCCACGACGTCAAACCTAGAACACACTTCTATGACCAAAAAACCAACCACAAACCCAGGAAACTAGAAATTAGAGTTCAGAATCATTTTGGCATTGTTTGAGTAGTTCACTGCAAAGGAAGTTCTATGAACGCTTCCTGCTACTTAGTAACTATGTTTGCATTTGAAAATAAAGTACATACTTTTTTGGGAAAAATCTATTAAAATTATTTAGCTTGATGTTGTTGGTGACTTTACTACTTTTTGCTCTTACAGGAAGAAGTCCTGGGATGTTTTGGGAAAAGCCTTTACTCATTAGATCTATGGGGTAAAAGGAGACAGAATGAATCTCATTAGCTGAGGTTTTATTCACTCTCTGCAGTGTTGTTCTAGTTTTGTCTTCTCACATTTTACCTCATGGAGTAGAGAGAGAGAAAGAAAAATTATTTTGGATAATGGAGTGCTATTTAAACCAGCTATTGAATCTGTTTCTTAAAACACAAGATTTTGTGGAGTTCAGAGAATATCTACCTTTGTTCCTGGCTTACAAAGAAAGGAGGAACTTGCTTTTGATTTAAATGGGCATCAAACTATTTTCCTAAATTACTGCAGTTGACTCTGGGTCAGGACTGGGTTTCCAATGAGGAAAGAAACCATGTGCAGAGATCGAGTAGTCATTGGCTGTGTTCTTTTACTCCTGTTTTTATCTATACACAAGACACTTCTTTTAGCCTTTTCTTGACAGAGAAGAAATATTTCCTTGAACCAAATGTTCCTTGAAAGACACAATTGTTCCACCATAGAAAATGTGCAGAACACGGAGCTGTCATCCTGCAAACAATACCTAATTTCTTCCCTGAAAATATCCTATCGTTTAGTAATTATTGGCTTTCACTTGTTTTGGATACTTTAGTTCTTTTTTTTTTTTTAATGGAATCTTCAATTCTTTTTCTGCTGGATAGGAGGAGTCTAGCCTGAGATAAGTCTATAAAGTGAATTAAAGATGTTTCAGTACTGACTTTATGACCACGGGCCTTTACTCTGCTGACGTGTGGGAACACATCAGAGCAAAGGGGCTTATTTGCTAATGTATTTATTTTTTTCAACCTCTACCTCTTGGAATGGGTAAATGTCTTACACATGAATATAACTGCGTGTTGGAAGAGTTCAGCTCTGCCAGTACGTGCTGCTCGACAAGAGGAACGTCGTGCTACTTTTCACTCAGATTGGTACTTAGAGGCCTAAAAATGAACTGTCTTTTTTTTTGGAAGTGGCAACAATTTTACTCATGATAAATATAAGCAAATCATCAGCCTTCTGGCAATTCTTCCAGGGAAACAAAAGCTTTTGAGATTGTGCTATTTACGAACGTACAGCAGTGGAGATGTCTCGGGGATTTTTGTCTTACCTTAAGAACTGTTGCCCCTCTTTAGTTGAACCCAGGCAATCTGGTCTCAGAAGCTCAACAAATGTCACGGAATGCAAACATTTGGCACAGAGTGATATCCTGTTTAGGAAAATATGAGAGTACGAGTACAGGCTTTGCTGGGCTTGAGCCTGCAGATGTCTAAACAACGGGAAAATATCTGTTGTTTTACGAATTGGTTGCATATTCTTCTGAAATTCAAGCAACCTTCACTTATTTTGCTTCTTATAAAGCTGCTCATTTCTCTTTGGATGTTGTTTGTGCACAAATGTCCCACGTTCATCTTAAACTCCAGGCAAAGCTGTTGATGCTTCCGTGCATCTCATTCCATCCATTCTGCTTTAAGAAGAAGTAGTATGGGAAAGAAATAGTAAGAAAGGACATTCCATTCTCTGCACGATAATCAAGGTAAACACCTTGGATATGAAGCATCTCTTAAGAGCTAACGGAAGCCTTGTCTTCATATAAAGAACCTTTGGTCTGTAATGCTGGTTGAGTATCAACTCATAGACAAATATTGACAGGCACTGTGGCTCTGACCTGAGCTGTAAATGAGATCCTCTGGACGCTGCCCCATTTTTCACCATCTATCCAGTCAATAGTAAATGAAGTTAGATGAGTCAGGTTGTAATTAGGAATGGGCGTGTTCATTTTTCCTTGTTTAAAATTTGCTTGAACTTTGTGGGATTTACGGTTGAATCTATTGTTACTGGATTTACATTCTCTTTAGGAGGGGCTGAGAGATGTAGGAAGGAGGGAATAATGGGAGGGAAAACATAAATGGTTATTTATTTATTTATCTCCAAATGCACAAAACAAAGGAAGAAAACATTCGCCTATTTCTTAATTTGTTTTGGGACATCTTCTCAGAGTACACTTTATTCTTTTGAATTTGCATCTGCATCATAGGATTTTATGGACTAATTCCTGCTATGTGCCTTGCAAATCATTCCTAACACCAATTACTCTGAAATACAGCCCCAAAAAGACCCCTCCAGGAGACAGCTACGCCTCACACGCTTTTTGACTACGCTTGTTAGCATTTTAGAAGCTCCGTTTGCTCAAATAGAAGGGCATCTATCAAATATAACTTCCAAAAGAGCTTAAAGGATTTTTCTGCCTGCCTTATTAAAATTGTAGTCTGCAACCATGTAGAAAATGCCACTTGAAGTGTAAAAGCAGAAAATATTGTCTTGAACTGTGCATGATGCATTGGGCAGGTTCTCAAAGCCAGTTAACAAGGGTTATCTCCTCCTTAAAGCTTGAATAATCTGACTGAGGAGGTTTAGATTTGATTTTCTCTCTTCTCTCCAGCTTTAATTTGCAGTGTTCATAGAGTGCATTCGTGTTCTCCTAACTGGCACAGCCGTGTTGGGCTCTATTCTCTGGTGCCTTGGTTGCTCGTAAAACAGGTACCTTGTTTTTGTTCCTGGATCCGCTGCGCTAATCCCTGAATCAATCGGTGGGAGATAGAATGTGGGTGCCTTGGGGGAAAGACTGAAAATGCAGAAGCTAACAAAATAAGGAGATGTTCAGTTAGAGAGACAAGGAAGAGGAAAACGTTTCCAGCTCCTTCTGTTGCTGGAGGAGCAAGAATCTGTGATAGGTGACCTCAGAACCAGTTGTTTAGAGGACACCAAAAACTGTGTCTTAGTAACCTAAGCAGTTGTGGCTGGCAAGGAAGGATGGTAGTGGCCCCGTGGACTTCTCGGTCTTTGCTATACAACCCAGGGAAGCTGGGCAGTGTTAAAACTGGCAGCAGTCATTGATCCCTCAGAGAAGAGCAGCTAATGTATTGCCAGAGGTATCTATTGAAAGGCAGCATTTATACCACTGGCGGATTTGTTCCAAGTCAGCACATTGCGGCTGGATCGTCGTAAACATTGTATTGAGGGCATCACATCAAGGATTAAGAAGTCTTAAATCTCTGGCTGCCTTGCTTAACAAAAGGGCACGTTAATATAATTTAAGATTTTATAAAAGTCCCTAGATGTTTTCTCTTTGCAGGGAGATTGAAGGAGATTGAATACACTTCTGGCTTCAAGTATTTTGGACTAAAGAAAAATATTTGCATTTTATTTTAGCTTAGTTTTCTTTGTAGAAGAGATTCGTGTCATGACAATTCATCCATCTTGTGCCCAGTAACTTGTTACAACCACGTTTGGCAGCAGTGTCATGTTTTTAAAGCGATAGTTACATTGAGGACAAGGAGATGGTAAAGGTGATGCCGTGATGTGGGTTCAACCAGCAGGGATTGTTCGTGGTCCATCCGCAGGCTGGCGTTGACTCGCTGCCTGGACTTGCATGGGACAAGCAGAAAAGCAGCTGAGGATACCGAGAGGCTTTGGGGGGTGTGAGGATATCAAGACCAGGAGAAAGATGGATTCCTAGGTGTAAAGAGGACCTATTGATAAAGTAGGGAAGTGTGGGGATTTCAGACACAAGGCTACAGAAGTGGGGTTTCACGAGTTAAATAGGAATTCCCTCCTATGTGAACACTGAGCATCAGTACTCCTTGGTTTGAATAGAAACAGGGCCAGCTAGCCTTGAAGTCCTGAAACTAGTCTTGAGAGGAAAAGACTGAGAGAGGACCTCACTGATGTCTAGAAATATCTGAAGGGTGGGTGTCAAATGGAAGGGGCCAGTCTCTTTTCTGTAGTACCCAGCAATAGGACAAGGAACGATGGTTATAAAGTTGAGCATAGAAGGTTCCACCTCAACATGAGGAGGAACTCCTTTACTGTGAGGGTGACGGAGCCTGGCCCAGGCTGCCCAGAGAGGTTGTGGATTCTCCTCTGGAGACTTTCAAGCCCCGCCTGGATCTGTTCCTGTGTGACCTGCCCTGGGTGACCCTGCTCTGGCAGGGGGGTTGGACTCGATGATCTCTAGAGGTCCCTTCCAACCCCTACCATTCTGTGATTCTAAAACTGACTGATTTGTTGTCCAAGGGAGTGTCCAATAATGCAATGAGTTATGTCTAGTGATGTAATAAGGAAATCTGAACAAATTCTCCTTTCTTCATCCGTATTTTTCACCTGACAGTGTTCCTTTAAAGAGTGGCTTTTCTAATGAGTCTGCAGAACGCCTGCCGGGAGGAGAGGGTGAGCCCAGAGGAAAAGTTAGGGCCAAAGTATCCTTCTGTGTTACAGAAAGACAGATTTATGGTTTGGGCTCTGTCCTTATCAGGTTGATCTGTTTTGTAGATTGACTATTAAAATGACTAGCTCTGGACAAATCCTTACCCTGCTGAGAACGTTAAAATGTCATAGAGTTTAATACAGAGTAATTGGAGAGAACTCTACTTGAGAAGGGGAGATAAAGTGGAATTCCTAAAACAGATTTTAAGACTGCTGTGAACCCTTTTTGTCTGTCTTGAATAAGTGTGTTCCACTTTAATGAGATTATTCTGAGGCTCCCATCAGGTTTTATGCGCAATTTTCTGCTGGTTTTCCAACAAAGACTCCTTTCTGTTTTTCAATAGAATTTCCTTTCTACTGGGTTAACAGTAATGTCTTTATAGCTGATCAAATGTAGTCGAGTTAACTGACAGGCAAATTATTATAAACAATTATTGTCCTGTTTTATATATTTCAATTACGTCGATATTTATTTTGTTGTTTGGCTGCCTATTCAAGTTTGTCCTTAGGAGCTCATGCAATCCACTTGCAAGAGCTTTTCCTTTCCCCATCCTAGGCTAGTGGCAGTTTTAGGTTCTCAGGGTATTATTCCCCTGCTGCGTCCGATCATTCTGTGGGAGGAAAAAAGGAATTGAAAACTATTCAGGAGGAAGGCAAATAGGAGAAGGGTAAAGGCAACCTATAGCCCTAGCATCATTTTTATACCCCATAAAACTCAGTTCAGCCAAGTCCACTCCCTGTTGTTATGAAAGAAAAAATAACGCACGTCTTAATTTTGTACTTCAGCCGTTCTTTCTCCCCAGAGCAACGGGGTTATTGTAATTCCAGCTTAGTGGAAATATGTCAGGCTTTTACTCGTCTCGTGCGTAAAACTGATAACCCGTGCAGTTGGGACTGCTTATTTATTTCTTATTAATTCATTTCAGTCTTCATAAGTCAACTGAGCATTCAGCATTTGTAAAGTGATTCTGGAAAATTATTTTGCATAAGTAATAGTAAACACTGGCGTTGCTTCCTGGCAGGGAATGAAAATGATTCATACAATTCCCAGTGGCCTAATGAGGAGAAACAGGGACTGGAGCCATGAATAGCTCACTGGCTGAAGTTTGGCAGCAGAAAAGCCGTGCTGATCAGCTGTGCCTTCACTAGCAGGCATCTTTTGATTCAGGGGGAATTGCTTATTGTGAGGCATAGAGGGAAGATTTGGCAGACGAGTTTGAAGCGGGGGGCAGATGGAAAAAGAAGTAAACCTCATACCTGGAAAACAAAGTTAGCTGTCTGCGGTGTTTTGCGTTCTCCTATTAATTTATCGAGATTTGTACCAGTGCCAAGAAGTTTTATATTCTGCGAGGCGCTCCAGCGAGCTTCCAAAGTGCGCCTAAGATTTTTACAGCCTATGCAAATGCAGTGCTGATAGGTCTGCCAAGTTTTTGGTATTTAAATGGGACCCCATTACTTCAAACAATTTCACTGTCAGCCGTTACAGAGGAAATTCTTCCTCTTTTCTCTTGTTTGTTTTTAAGTAAATACAGTTTCAACTTAATTGTAATTTGGATTTTTATCTGCAAAAATCAGGAAGTGAGCCAATGAAAGCACTCTATAAAAACATAAATAACAGCGGTAATCAGATACCGAAAATAAAATGCACGAAACAAAATCTCATCAAGTAATGAAGCGACACAATCTCCTCATTTCTCTTTTTGTTTCACAACAGCTAGGCTATCGGATGACTCATCTGCCTTGGTCTGAAATAAGACGTGTGTCTGTAGATTCCCTTGTTTGTGTCGCTGCCTTTTGTCAACGTGAATTAGGGAGGCTCTCCGAAAGCTGCACAACTTCGAACGGTTTCCAGCTGCTGTTAGACTGTTGGGATATCTTGTTTTCTTTGCATCCGATGTTATTAAGTATTTGTTTGTGCTGTGGTCCAAAGACCATTGCAGAGAGTTCTTGTCCTTCCCTTGACTGCAGGAAAACTTGCATCGGCTTTTCATACAGCTTTGACTCATTCTGCTAACTCCAGAGCCAGAAGTGCTCTTTTCGCCCTTCTGTACGCCCTGTCTGTTGTGCCTACAGAACGCTGTGGCTCCAGATCCAAGAGAAAATAGATGAATGCTTAAGTTTAAGCACTCGAGTAAGTGCATCCGAGTGGATGATCTCAGTCAAGCTCAAAGGAATCAGATACTTGCCCATGAAGGAGGGTTCCTGCTGTCAGACAGGTTGACAGGGGAGGGCTGTGGGTACAGAATTTGTTCAGTGCCCTCTAATGCTCTGTGCAAACCCATAAAATAACACCGCGGAAAATTCATTTCTGCACAAATTCTCGTATGATTTCAAAGGGAAATATCAGAGGCATTTGGGGTAATTTCAAATGCATTTGTGTAACGAGCGTTAATTAAATAAGGAATGGAAACAAATAAACTGAGCCTGGTATCGTTAAGATAAAAATACTGAATAGACTGGAGAATGGGAATAAAAAGTGACTAAAAGAAAGAGTGAGGAGAAACAAAACTCTGAATACAGAGGTTTTTACACTGCCTTGCAACCCAGGTGGCGGCTTCGTGTAACTCTTGTAGTTCTTTTTACCAGTAATAATGAACAACGGTACTATAAAATAATATGGCTGTGCACATAACTACCACGAAAGCTACAGGAAAAACCATTTGTAATTATTATGAACTTTTATTTTTACAGGAAAAAAAAGAAAAGCTACTCTCTAGCTATCTGCACATGGTAGTCATCCGGGTTCAGTGAGCTCACTGTCAAAACAAAATGGTCCTGTTTGACTGTGATGTAAATGATACTCTACCGGGACTTCAGCAAGTGCTCCCTACACCAAAGCTGGTGTGTGAAGCCCATGTTCTTCTCATGGGGTGGGGGAGAGAAAAAATAGAAATCAGAGCACTTGACATACCCCACTAGCACCCTCTGGTTTGTCACTTTTTAATCTCGCAGTGTGTGGAAATGGCTACTAAATGCAAATACAAGATAACAGCAAAAGTGCTCATAGATTAATTTTTACAGTAGTGTTATCTTGATTTATTGAGAAGACAATTATGTTTAGCTGGGTCAATTAATAATTAAACACTTCCATTGGTTCTCCAAATCATTGCCAAACAAATGTGGAGGCTTTTAATTATCTTTTTTTTTTTTTTTTTCTTCCCTCAAAAGCTTGCTCTGTTGCTCCCAAAGGAGTTCTTTGCAGCTTTCTTGGACTCCTCAGAACCCCATCCTTAGTGCTTTTTGATTATTTTTTTTTTCTCCTGAGCTGCTCTGTAAGACTGCCTATTAGTTTATAACCAGCTGAAATTGAAAATGCTCCATATAGCCAAATAAACATTGGAGACCACAAAAAGATCAGTAACATTTGAAGCAAGTTTGGGCAAATTATCAAGATTAAACCAGTATGGGGCTGTGTGAAATTGCTTAGAAAATCATAATTTGTCAACGTTAAAACTGAAGGAGGTGCTGAAATGCATTTCCAGGGGTAGCTATTCTGCATACTCCAGTATTATTTGCTAATTGCAATAAAGATGGGGATCAAATAGAGATCTATGGATTATGTTTGCTAAATCTGTAAAGGCACCAAGCAGGCAGGGAGTGCAGTTTACTGGGTTGGTGGAGAGAAAATGGACTGTGGGCTGTTTAGGCCCCTTTTGATTCTTTGATTACCCTTTGAGGAGAAAAGGTCTGGGTGCAATTTTAGGTCATGTCCTACAGTGAGCTTTATATTGAATAGTTTCAGTGTAAAACTGAAGTTAATCCCAGCAATGAACCGTGGTTACCGAATATAAAGCACAATATCTTTTCTCTTTTGTGAAGTAAAGCTGCTCAGGTGAACAAGAAAGGTGTGTTCCTTCCCTTCAGAGGAATATTGAAAATCTGGGTGATTTATATCGATTGCTGAGACGGCAAAAAGTTCTAGCCAGCAGCTAGCCAGAGACCACAAATGAGGTCAGGGACATTTATTTTAACTTTAACTTGTGGGGTCACTCGGTGCATCTTTAAAATAACAGCTCCTCTCCAGATCTTGTTTGTGTTACAGCACAGAACTCTTGGTTGTTAAAAAGCCTTGCTGAGCTGTACGAA
The DNA here is from genome assembly GCA_033439905.1 of Ceryle rudis. Taxonomy (NCBI): domain Eukaryota; kingdom Metazoa; phylum Chordata; class Aves; order Coraciiformes; family Cerylidae; genus Ceryle; species Ceryle rudis. Next base: position 314,678 of record JAAGNO010025640.1, on the reverse strand, counting down.
TCATGTGGTAAATTCTACTGAAAAACCCTTTAAATATTTGCATTTCTAAGCTAACTTGAGTCTCATTCAGCTCGTTGAACGTATTTGATCACAACAGCGTGGAAACACCTTTCAGGATAAATACCAAGAGATCAAACCTCGCTGTAACATCAGCGGTGTCAGTACCTCACAAAGGAAATAATTTTTTTTTTCCCCTCTTTTCTTTGTTCGTGCCTCTAAATTCATCATCGGGAGCAAGGATCATATAGAGAAAACCGAGTCTGAAATGCCTCTGCAAAACACAGCCGGCAAAACCTGTTTGAGGTTCCTGCAGTATAATCGCGGCTTTTGCATCCACGTAACTCTAAACCTAAATCTGTTATTTCTTTGTTTTGTGGTTTTGGTTTAGTTTGTTTAGGAAAGAACTGTCACGTAGTTCAAACTTCAGCTTTGCTTCTTATTTTTATCTCCCTCCTCAGACTTTAGTGGAAATTAACCGGGCTCCGCTTCATTTGCACGACTTCGGCGCTTTAGTCCCTTTTATAAAATCTTCATTTTAATAAATATTACTTTGTTTATTAAATTGCTAAGCTGATATAACAAACTAACACAAAGAGAGACAGCCGAAGAATTGCAAACGCAGGATAATTAGGAGATCAATAAACAGTTGAGTAATTCTGAGCTGACTTTGAAGTGACCTTCCAGAATAAAAAAGCCCAAAGCTGTGTAGGACATACAAATCTGAAATGATAGTTACTGTGCCAAGAGAATTTGAGTAGGTTGGTAATGTTGATTTAGCTGTCTTAATTGTGTTGAGCTCTGCAAGTCCTAGAATAAAAGAGCAGCGGTGAGAACAAAAGAGGCGCACACAGTCAAGAAATACTCATGAAAAAAACTATACACGAAAGAAACAGTCAAAGCGAAATAATCAAGTGAAGTAAGGGGGTAAGGACTAAAAAAACCCTGAACTACCATTATGGCATTATTCGACCAAAATGCCCTCCATAATTCCAGAAGAAGCATAATTCCATTCTGAAGCACAGTATTTTAACTGCTTATACGAGGGGAAAACAAGGCTCTTGTCTAACCATGTGAAAAACGATGCCTTCAGCCCCTCCGGTGCAAACTCGGATTCCCGAGGTGCGTGCAGTTTATTTATTTTATTGTATTTTGAGATCAGTTAGGTACAGAAAAGAAAAGAAAAAAAAAAAAGGCATGCTTTTGTGTCATTATTTTCCTGTCACACCATTTCCCCAAGACTGACAACAGGGTTGTTTGGTTTTTTTTCTTTAAATTGTAAGTTTTCAAGTGGTTCTGGCTTCCATATGCAGAAAGGGCTGTCGTTCCATTTATGGTATTTAATATGTAATGCTCCAGAAGGTCCTAATTTATGGGACATAAAAAAGATAGTGGGAGGAGAGAGTGGAGTGATGCAGGATAAGTGAAGTTGCAATTCCGTGCAGCAATGTTCGTGTCTCTTCTTAATAGTTTTACTGCTATTTCAGTAACTTTGTTCAGATGTTACTGCTCAGACAGGTACTTTTCCCTTTACCTGAGAGATGTATTTTATTGCTGTCCTACTTCTTGACAATTGAGAAATAGAGACAAAAAGGTTTGGTTTTTTATAAGTCCAACCTCCTCCAATAAAGGCCATATAACTTTTTTTTTGTATCCATTGTTGGGACAGAGTCTCTTGCCTGTTCCATCAGCAGTTGTGGCATGTGGCTTGTGTGGTTTACACCTTGGAGGAAGCTGGGTGCAAAACTGCAGCGGCATAAACTTCTTCATGGGCTTGTGCAAACCCAACAAGATACCTGTGCTGTGGTAGGCTCTTGTCATCGTGTAGAAGAGGTTGCCCAGAGAGGCGGGCGCTGCTCCATCCCTGGAACCATTCCAGGTGAGGTTGCTCAGGGCTCTGGGCAACTTGTTCTGGTTACAGATGTTCCTGCTCCCCGTAGGGTTGGGGGGTGGATGAGATGAGCTTGATAGGTCCCTTCCCACCCAAACCAGTCTATGGTCTGTATTACATCTTTTGGTGGGGAGGGAGAAGAGGAAGGAAGGGAGGCTAAAAAAGGCAGAAAGATACAGTTCAGTTTGGGGATGTCACGGTGCACGTCAAATCAGCTCTGGTTTGAACTTCCAGGTAGGAATAGCCTTCAGGAATTAGCTTAATTGCTACTGCTCGCAGTGCACAGCCAGGAGTCAGCAGTATTTGGCTAGGCGAGCTGTATTAAAAATTGCTTACACGGAGGTATTTTGGAAAATTATGAACTATTTGGCAACGGAATGGAAACAGAGAACAAGTTATTGAATTATGGCTTTATTCCAAATTGTTTTCTAGTGATAAATTTGAGGAAACCTTCCCAGCAGAAAGAAAACAAGGGAATAGGAGGATGACCTCAGCCTAGACAGAAGAAAAAAAATGAGTAAAGCTTTGCTTGTTTTTACTTCTTGTCTTAGACAAATAATACCAGGCGACCACTCCTGTGTTTCCAGCTTCCCATTCCAGTAAAACAGCACATTTCTTTTCATTTCAGATGACATTTTATGTTAAGCCTGACAGTTTAATTTCAGTTAACCACTGCTAACGGTGAGGACGTACAAAGAAAGCAGGCAGGCACGCAGTCATTGACTGTGTATGTAAATGAAGTAATCCATTGTGTTGGGTCATTGGGGAGGACGCTGATTAGTAAAAGCTAAGAAAAGAAAAAGTAAAATAATAATAAAATGTTCTCCCCTCATCATTCTGAAAGCCTTTCTGCCTGACTGACACTTTTAAACCACTATGCAAAGCTACCTGAGGTTGTATGGAGTTGAAATGGTAGAAGACTGTAATATTAGGTCATAATTTTGGTGTGGATTCAACATGCCGAGTGTATTTCTGCTAACCGACTCTCTTCTGAGGTTTAACTGTCCTTTTAATGTTCTTTTCATTTTGTTCATTTTCAGAAGTGTCACTGTTGTCTAAACACGTGGTTACCTTCTTGCTGTCTTCACAAGCAAATAGGATGTTCTGTGTGGTGCTGACTCAGTTAACTGGAGAATAAGAGACTCTGGAGCGCAGTGTACTCCTGAAAATTCTGCTGTGCTATGGGAATGATCCATTTTTACATCTTTTTAATTACCATCTCTTGCTTTAAGTGCTTTGTCCCATATTCATCTTCTAGAAATGCCAGTAACGGTCCCCTCTATTTTTGGGGTAGAGGCAAGCAGAGGGGTTTGTTTCCTGAAATCCTATCAGCGTGAGATTCTTTGTAACTTCTAAGAGACCTATCGATCACAAATGACTGCCAAGACCTGTAACGATTTAACATTGGTTGATTTCAACACCCCAAAAATACATACAGATAATTTTCACCAGTACCTGATGTGGAATTCCTCCATGGAGTGATGCTGTATCTTGATTTGGTTTTGCTGGTCCAAACTGTATTCATTATTCCATAAATACTCTTTAATTTGTCCTTAGGCAAAGAAATGGTAATACACAGTTTCTCAGTAGGTTAATGCAAGATTATGACTCTCTGCTGGGAAGCATCATTACTTTATAGCAAAGGAAAGGAAAAGTCTCCACGTGCAAAATTAAGAAAAGGGAGGGTGGATGCAGGAAAGGAATGAAGAACATAAGGAAAAGGATATCTGAATACCCTCCACGTTCATGAGCACTTTTTGGTTTTCCTCTCTGGAGTTGGACAGAGCATCAGTTTTGTGGTTTTTAGAAAAATTTAAGAGGAGCAACAGAAGGGGGTCGCTTTGAGAAAATAAAGGTATTTCTGCAAAATAAAATACCATTCTTAATACATTAAAAGAAAAAAAAAAAAAAAAAGGCAAATTTGCCTCAAAGGGACCCCTTCTGTCTCTCTTATTCATTCTTGGCATCCTGTGCTGAAATTAGTCCCTGTGGAATCAGTTATTAAATTCTGTGTAAAGGTTCTCATTAACTTTGCATTGTGTCCTACAAATGGGTCTCTTAAATGTATAGGCTGTTCAGCAAATGCTCAGCATCTTCCAAATAATAGACCGGTCATTAAAAACATGTAATAATATTGTTATCACAATATGATTGTTGTAATGCAGATCATTTACTGGGCACTCTATAGATGGGGGAATTACATTTGTGTGGCATAATCAAAGTCAATGAGAGTCTTTCCTTTGATTTCAATAGGCTTTTTGAGAAGTACCATTAGCTGTCAGATGTGGTTTTGAGACTATATGTCTCAATCTGATTAATTAGTAGCAATCTAAAATGTTTTCATGAATGGTTTTCTTCAAATTCAAGCTTGCATAAGGAACACTGTAATATCTCATTGTTGTGGTTCCTCCTACAGCCCTTTTAAATTCCTGTTAATTCCCATTTGATAGCAAATTTAACCTCCCTACCAACATAATTGATCGAATAACAGGGATCATAATGAAATTCTAGTAATGCTTTCTGCATGCCAGGCTGAAAAGGGAATAATTACTGTCAAAGAAACTTCTGGATTCATCTTTCTCAGATTCTGCTTCTTTCTTTATAACGTAAGAGTTCTTTTTTCCTTCTAAACTTCTCCAGTTCTGCTATACTGTGTAAATAAAGATGCTCCATCGGGATTTCCTTTTTACAAGGAGGTAGCACATGGAGGTGACCCTCACCTCAGTGTGCTCCTGGGCAAGCCTTTCCAAAGCCACAGTTTGTACCCCCAGCAGGACTGGCTTTATCTTCTGCCAGAGTATTTCGTACATCAGAGATGACAACTGTGTTTTCCCGATGTTAGGGCTGAGAAGCAAGTGTAGTTTTACAGTCTGCAGTGACCTCAGCATTTATTGTGTCAGTATTATTTAAGAGGAGCTAGAGCTCTGCAGATTGAAGCAGGTCTACAGTCTTTCAATTCGAGCAGTTATTTTATTACAATCCCCCCCCTTTGAAATGGGATCTGAAAATTATCCAACAAGCAAAGCAAAAAACACGATTAGAAATAATTTCTGCAGAGTTTTGCTCTTAACTTATTGCTTATTAACTAGAGCAAAGAATTTTGTAGCTTTCAGCAGGCTGAAATTGGGTGATGATAGGAAGCACGACATTTTATCTTCATCAGTAAGTTTTCCCTTAAAGAAGCTACACAAAAATTGATGACAATGAGTTCTGCGTCTTTGACATTAAGAAAGAGAGTTGTTTTCATCATAAAAAAAAATTAACTAGATTTTTATTAACTGCTTTCTTAAATCTCTGAGGGTGATCACATTTCCCCTTTACTTATGTTTTAGTGAAGCACAATCATATAGAAAATGAGCCTTCTATCTTTTAACTGCTTAGTTAGGCTAATACTATTTGATTGTATAGTCTGTCCTTGAAGATTGAATTACTTTTTTTACCCTGTTAGGTACACTCAATATCATAAGCTTATATTTGCTAATTTCCATGGCTCTTTGCATTATATCTCTATGAGCAAAGGTGTCACAAATAACAGGTCTCAAAGGGTCCATCTTTGTTTTAGTAGTGGCATAATAAATTATTTGGAGTTTCGCAGAAGTTTATTATAAAAACCTGGCTAATAAATTATATATAAAACCGGACAAATAAAAACATTGGATCTGCCTGTGTGCGATGTATCTGAGCTCAAGGTACTTCATATGCCCTCAAAGGATCTGAAGCAAACCATAAAATGAGATTAGGACAGGATTTCCCTGACCAAATTCTGCAACGGAGAAAGTAAAATTTTGAAAGTAAAACAGCTTTGAGGAAGGGCTTCAGTCTTTCGATAATGTAAATGTTACTTCTGGAGTAGAACAGGTCCTCGTTTGCTCTCAAGTTCTTTGGGAGCACAGAAGTTTGCTCTTGGAAGGATGTGTTTCCACACTGTGGTTTCCTTCTTGATTCTCCTTCTCTATCCCCGTCTGACTTTGGATGTTACCTGGATTGTTTCTTCATCCCACCCGCTGTTGTCTTCATCTCTGTCACCTCTCAATGTAACAGTGCTCTCAGAGCCAGAAGCCGACAGTTGCAGGTCATCTTCCAGCATCCTTGTCATGCCACCTCTGCAGGCTGGCTGGCTCCTGGTTTCCTGAAATTCTTCGTGGAGAAGGAATAAGAGAGAGACTGTGTCTTCCTAGCCAGGTTGCAGCAGGGAAGTTGCCTCTCTGTAATAGCAATGCACACCGCCATAGTTACGCTGGGTGAAGGGGCTTGGGGGGCCATCAGGGGACAGATTGTTTTAAAAATGGAGTTGCATCAGAGTTCCTTTACAGCTGTTCATACCTGCCATCAGCTCAGAGAAACGTGCCTTTATAGCTGCCTGCTGGGAGGATAGCAAAGATCCTTACCTTTGATAAGGTGCTTTATAAAATAGCTTCAGTATTTTTGCTGCTTTGTGCCTCATCCTCTCACCTTCTCTTCACCATTCTGCCAGCTATGGATAAGATGCCTCTGTGCTTGGTAAATGCTTTGGGCCCTTTTTGCTGATTTTTGAGCAGTTTTAAGCGTGGTACAGAGGTTTGCCACCTTCTCAATGAATGCGGACTACAGCATATCCTCACAAACCTTCCTCTTCTCCTCTTTTCGTGGCATCCCAGGCAGTAAATAGCCAGACTATTTATGGAAAGAAAGACCAAAAAAAACCAAAACCCCAGCCTCTCAGTGGGATATCAGTGTCAGTTTTTCATGGAGTTTTCAGAATGTCATTCTCTTGGCATAAATGTTACTGTAATTAAGTATTCTCCACGCAGCAAAATTGATTCTCCATTCTGCAGTTTATAAACTTGAGCATTTCTTTGAGAATCCACAGCTCATCTGCAAAGCACTGAGCCTGTTTCACTCAGCATGCTCCATTTTCATGTTACTAATAGAAGCTGCTTGTTTAAGAGGCAAAAAAAACCGGCGATTGAAATATAATCAGACACTATGTGGGTTGTTGTTGTATTAATTCTATCCTAATTACATTGTTGGCATCCAGATGAGTCACACTGAATCTAAAAATAATGTTGGTAGAAATAATTCTCTCATAGGTTAAGAATTTATCCGCTGAGAAAGCAGCTGAATTATTATGCCACATACCTATCCGGGACTAAATAACAATGTATTTTAACTTGTATGATTTTTGAGTCGTACCAAATAAAGAAAGGAAGATGAATTCTTATTCAAAAACTCTGCTTCAACATTGTGCCCTGCTCCTTCTCCCAGGCAGGTGTACAAAGAATGCAGGATTAGTCCTGCCAAACTTTGTTTCCATAGGTCTTCTATCTCTTGGATACGTTCACGTGGATGGATTAAAAGGTTACTACGAGGGCACGAATCTGTATATTTTAATTTTGTCATGAAAACCAATCAGATCTGGCCTCTATAGCTGCTTGTACCACTCGTATGCATTTCTAAACTTGGTCTCGCTATAGTTTTTGATATCATGGGATATGCCAGCTCTGAGTTAAACGGTGCTGAGCCAAGTTTCTTAAGCCACTTCATAATAAGTAGTGAAATAAAGTCACCTTACAGGGATAGGATGACATTTGCTGATTACTTGTACTAATTGGCCTGGTTTTACCTTTTCTGTAAGGGACCCAGCAAAGAGAAAGGAGGGAGGGGGGAAGTATTTGTGCATGCCCCTCATCCCAGGTATTTTTCACAGTTCTGTGTTTTCAGTGCATTTTGGTGATATAAGTAAAGCATGTATGTATACACTGAGCAGTTACTTGGTATCTCAGATTTCTGGTTTGGGATTCTTTTTTGTCTGTTATTTGTACGTTCATTTAAGTATGGTTTTCTAGCTCACTATTGCCTAGGTACCCGAGTCCTAAATGTCTCAGAAATGCCAACTGTGGGACGAGAGGAACCATTTAAACACTGCCCTGTTCTCCAGCTGAGTTAGGTGGAAGGATCCTACTTATCAGCTGACTGCCAATTTGTAGAACCTTTTCAACAGGTGAACGTTCCATAGTTGTTGGTCCTGCTTGTTTTAAATTATTTTTCCTACTAGGAAAAAAATACTTTCTCCTGCTTGAGGTTTTCCTGATATATGGGTGCCCAATATTGATCAGTACCTTTCAAAGAAGAAAAGTTTGCTTCCCTTTTTACTCTAAATGTAGCAGTTCAGTAAATGCCTTTCTGCTCACTCCATCATCCATCCAGGCTGCATCATCCATCCAGGCTGCATCCCTTGGACAGAGGTATACACATCTGTATAGGCCGGCAAGGAAAAATTACAATACTCATGAATTTCTTGTAGGATCTTGTGAATGGGAATCCCCAAAGGGAACTCTTCATCGTGAATTTGGAGCTGTGATGTTCATCTGCTGTAAGAAACACAAGACCAGTGTTCTTACCCTTTTAGCAGGTGTCAAAATAAGAGCAGTTTCAAGTTCTCTTTGCTGGTTCACACGGAACCAGATGGGATCTTGCAATGACTATCAACTCATCTGCTTACAAAAAGTCAGAATGCTGGGATTAAAGGAAAGAAAAGTGAAGGAAGAGAAAGTATTCTTGTGACCTAACAAGACCCAAATGCAGAACAGCAGACAGCAGGGGAAAATTCTACCCTCCGAGGGTAAGTTTTCAGTAAATGCAAACCATCCAGCATTGTTTGGCCTTGCCTGCTTGCCAGTCAGTTGGTGAAACTGGCTGCCAGTGAGGAATGATTATAGCTTTAGTTCCGTGATTGCTCCTCTCTGCTGCAGAGTGTTCATTAGGAGGAACATTACTATTCCGTTCTTTCTTTTAGCACTGTAAGATGCTGCTATGATTTTATTTTATTTTTTTTTTTTAAACTGTTGGGGTGGCGGAGGGAAATCTGAGAATTCATTCTGTGGAGGTCTGTGATAGGTGTTCTTTTTAATTCAGTTCTTTCAAAATGTCGAAGTCAACAAGATTCTTTCTCTCCAATCTCTCGAACTTTTCTAACGAACTATTAAAACTACTCTCGCTTCTAGGCTTGTGAAGCACCGTGGGTGGGAAAGCCAATTACATCAATATTTTATTTTTAAAAATAGCACGTATTTTTCCCCCTATCGAGACCTGTTACATTTCCAGCAGCATTCAATACAATAGAGTACTGTTAAATATACCATTGGCATACAATCAACTACCATTTATTTTACTGTTGAGTGATTTGTTACAGTAGATAGAAACCATTCAATACCATTGACAAACAACAGACAGTCCATAGCTCTGAGTTACTGTTAGACTATTTTTGTAATGAATGGAGACGTAATTTCAGCTCTGTTTCCTTGTGGGTGCCAGACAGAATTGTGCAGAGCAGAACAGCAGCTTTATTTATTAAGCCTTGCAAGGCAGTTTTGTCTAATTACTGCTGACTTGTCAGACAACAGTCAATGACCTTCATCGGGGAAGGTGAAACAAATCCTCTCACCTGATTCCTCCTTGCCAAACATCTGTCAAGAAAAACATTGGATTGTCTGATTGATCACCTGGAAATATTACAAACTAGTAGTGGTTTAGAGGCATTTGAGGTCCAGCTGTGTTTTAGATATAGAAATTTCCCTTTGTATCACAATATTCTGGCAAAAAATTAAAGGCATTGTGGACTTTTTAGTCATGCCTGTGTTAGGAGACTCAAGGGTACACTCTGAAGTGTTGCTGTTGTGCAAAAAATTTATTCTCACTAATGAATTTCTGAGATCAGACCAAGCATTGTGTGATTTATTCCATCCATGCTCTGTGAAACAAAAGGTATGAAGCACACTCTGCAGGTAAATTGCCCTGGCACACCAGTGCACATCTGGCACACAATAAGTGTTGAATGTGGTTTGATTTGTTGGCTAACAACTGGTATTTACCTGAAATAGATGAAAAAAAAGCAGGCAATAATACACTGGGAGAGTTCTCATCTAGGTACTACAAGCTCTATGCTAGACTCCTGTATACTGATAAACCTCTACCGAGAGAGTAACATCAGCGGCTTCTCTCCAATTCTTGTTCCCATCTTCAGGCTCGAGAACGTTCCACAGCAACTCGAATTTACTAAAGTATCCTCCATCCCAGTTCAGGCACAGGTGCCCCCAGCAAGGTCTGGACATTCTTTCAGAACTGACTTTATCAATAAGTGGCAGTATGTCTTTGTGAAAGGCCTTGGGGATTTCAGAGAGTAGGTTTATCACGTTATCTATCATTCTGCCACAGTCTTTTGAGTTTGCTCCTCTTGGGAAAACTGCAGTCCTTCTCCACGTTTGGTTATGAGGAGAAGAAAGATCCAGGTATCGTAAACAAAGACCAGCTCTGGAGCTATGGAACCATGATTACCTTCCTGAAAGACCTAAAGAGAAGAGCACATGGCTGGGATTAAGATTGCTTTCCTTAACAAACAAGAAGAGGGTTGCCAGCTGTTCAGAATGTTGACCTGTATATACACCCTCAGTTGAGAACGGTCTATTAATTCAGAGCTATTGCAGATACCGTGTTCTACAGATAATGATGAAATGGGGTCCCCACCCAGTGATTATTTTCGTGCTTTTTCAAGACCACAAATGCAACAAACCTTTTTACTTGAACAGAGAGAACAAAAGCGTTCTGATATACCGTAACAAGGAGAGGCAGGATAATGTGGCCAAAAGCTGGAGAACAGATAGAAAACCTCAGAACTGCTAGGCTAGTGTAAGCATTACCACAAACAGAAGCTATTAAAAAGAAACTTAAAGTTTTAATAGTATTGCCTAAAGGAATATTTGATCAAACCAACAGCTTATTGAGCCTGTAACCATGGTAACAATCAAGTCCCTTATAACATTTTGTGCTCTGGAAACATCGGCGTTATTTCAAATTCCTGGTATTTCAGAAAAGTCTTGTTTTGTACCGAGAAACAGAATTTAAAGGTGGTGTTAGAATGTGATCTATTGACTGTTTTTTAACACCTGCTTCTTTAGGTTATTGAATGAATTACATTGGCTGTTGAATGAATAACACCGATAAGGATTAAACTAATTGGAGTGACTGAGGTTCAGCAATTTCTCACCACTAATACTTGCTTCCTGAAGAAACAAGCTAAGAAGGCTTGGGCTGGATGCTCTGAAATGTCACCACAAGAAGCTTGCAGTCAAGGAATGCTGTCCGTCAAAATTCGGTCAGCTTTAATACTGGGAGAGTTGCAGAATAAGTGACCAACCCGAAGGTCATGCTGGGTTCACTAAAATGACTTGGTTATCAAATATTGGTCTTTATTTTAGTAAATTTGTGGTCTACGTGCATAGCCTGAGGCTCTGGGACAGAGTTAGCAGCTTGCACTGAAAATCTTCAGCTACAAAACATTAAAAAAAACCAAACCCCAAAACACATAAAAAAAGAAAAATATTGTCCTTTAAATCCAAAGAAATTGAAATGATGTTGTCCTTTATTCTGCTGACCAAATGGAACAACGAATACAACTGGAGTCATAAATGTTGGTGAATGATCTTTACCTATTCGTATAGCTTTAAAAAAGAAAACTACTTCATATGTCTGTGCCTGAAGTGGAACAACTTCTCCAGGAGAGAGCAGGTAGCGCCAACTCAACAGCTACATCAAGTATTGTGATTATCCCCGAACCACACGTGTGCTGAGCCAGGACATTCCAATCAAATGTGAAGACTGAAACATATCTGAGAAAATGATGAAAACACCAAGGGGATAAAAAGATTGTTAAATGGAAAAATAATAATTGCACTTGGTAAACAGCCTCTTAGGGATCTCTCGCTTTTACACAAGCAGAATGCAATTAATAATTTCCCGAAGCGAGGAGTGTGCAGAGCTGGGCTGGCCCCCTCTGCAAAATAAATACATAAAGGACAGGCAACCTGGGATTCTCCCAGTGCAATTTGCTGGCTCAGGTTGACTGGTTATCTCTCTGTAGCAGGAGACACCCGTGTATATATCTCAGTGTACATTAAGGAGCTAAAGAAATCTTCGTGTAACTGCTAGGTCCCAGCTTTACCCTGGGCCTCCATCCACACACCTCAGGAGCTAAAAATCACTTGTTGTCATGCATGGCCGAATTACTCTCAAGGTGGAGACCTGCAGCTGGAGGGGGAGAGGCCTTACTTGCCAGGGTATATTTATCTCCTGTGGGTCTATAGGCACTTTGTAAAGCCTATATGTATCTCCCAGGTTGTCCCTATTGTACTTGACAGCAGCAGTTGACTGACATAAATAAGAGTGAGAGCCTAAAAATTCATGTCAGGAATCGAACGATCAAAAGACTCTTCCTAAATATTACCAAGTAATTTTATTTTCTAAAAGCTCTAACAGAGAGAAGGAAGTAGGAGGTGTTAGGAGTGGAAAGCCCCTTATATGACCCAAGTGGTATCTTCCAAAGAGGTGGAAGGGACTTTGAGAAGTAGCTGGGGCAGTGGGGAGATACCTGCTGAAGAAGTGCTCACGGTGAGCCACAGATATTCATATGTAGTTCTGTGGAAACTATAGGACAGTCCAAATCCTCTTGAATTGTAGTCTCGCCTGGAAAAAAAAAAAAAGAGAGAATAAGAATCCGTTTGGAAATCAAGGTTTAGTTTTATTGTCAGGTTGTGTAAATTATAGGATAGGGCAGGTTTAATATGAGCACTGCTGTGCTGTGGAGAGCACGCTGCTGTATGGTGCACTGCTCCAAGCAAGAAGAGAGGGCCTTGTGACACAGCTGCTGGACTCCAGGCATATGGTTGTTGGGTTTGGGCATGGCTATGGGAAGGTAGAGCTTAGAGACCAAATTTCACCTTATGTCTGTCTATGTGGAAAGTGAACAACCAAACAAAATGATCAAAGACCCTTGGCTGGCTGTGCTTTTCACAATATATGGCCGCTTTTTCCTTCCTCTCCTACGGGGAGCAGTAGGAAAGATCAGGAGCCCTTTTCATCATAGTTATGATAAATTGAGGTAAGCAGGCTGGGAGAACCCAGTGCACCAGGGCATTGCTGATGTGGGTTCTCCAGGTAGGCAATAGCTTTAGGAGCCTGCAGTTTTCTTTTAAAACAAAACAAACCACAAGATGAACACAGGAAAACTTCTAATGGAACTTGGGTCTGGTTGTGGAGAATAACTGTGGCTGTGTTACTTGACTGGAACACTCGCTAGTAGAAGGTGCTGGCTCAATAGAGTTGATGGTCGTTCTCACGGGACCTGGATAGAGGAGGGATGAATGCTGCTGGGTTGCTTAATGGAAAATGTGAAAGCCTCATTGCAAGGGAATGACTGAAAGACCTACTGGTGAGATGGTCTTGAGCTGTACAACCACATTTCATATGTTATCCTGTGCTTTTGCATTCATTACAAAAGTCACGGCTTTCAAAAGAAAAATAAAACCAAACCACCCTGCTTTAGTAAGTCCCATGGTTTTCTTCTCGAGGTCAAGTTCAAAGTAGAATCTTCTGCTATTCATCTTCTCATTTAATAGTATCCCAGAATAAGTAACTGGGAAAACAAAATTGACAAAACAGCGATGAAAAATGCTGTGTACATCTAATCCATTTTGTCTGGATGGGAATTTGTAACCAGCTCCATTTAGCACCTACCTACTGTTTCTCATTCACTCCCGCTGTCTGTCCAGAGTCTAGCAGAAATTTTTTCATACTGATGCTTTGTCTAAAATACTTTCCATGCCTCATTCACTTCCCATCACTTCTCAACTGAAACAGGATTTTTTTCCTCTTCTTGATCTCTGCCTCCAAATTTCTTTCTCCCTGTGTCATTATTTAAGCTGCGTGAATGCATTCCCAACTAGCGAGCTTACGGTTTTATTAAGATTTCACTTAAAATACAGGTTTTATTCAAAAGTCTGTGAAAATGAGAGCCTAAAACTAAATAATTAAATGCAGCATTTTGATGTGATATCTGGAAATAGAACCTTACATAAATGGCAGTGAACTAGGAAACAGATCTCTGTGATTAGGAATCGTATCTGTAAAACTCCAGTATTATTTATTCCTCGCATGTTGTTTTAGACCAGAAGTGACCATTTTTTTTTGAAGAGGCTGTGAAATTTTAAAATACATTTAAATTTCTTAAATGAGATGTAAACATGTTATAATTCTCCTACAGATAATTTACAAATAATTGTTGTGGTGTAATCAACACTACCCAGGGCAGTGGTGGAGTCCCGGTGATTCCTGGAGGGGTTTCCAAGCTGTGGAGCTGTGGTGCTGAGGGACGTGGGTTAGTGGTGCCCTGGCAGTGCTTGGGGGAATGGTTGGACTTGACGATCTTAAAGGTCTCTTTCAACTAAAATAATTCTATGATTCCCCACCTAGCTTTGTCCTGAGCCTCAAATTTATTTAGTCATCTTCCTACCATTCCAAAGAGCTTGACAAAATATTTTTAAAAGGTAGGACCTAAGTGAGGGGAAGGAGGTTTCAGGTTGTATCTTTTTAATCTTCTTTTTTGTTAGATCTCTCTTCAGTCAGTCCAAACTCTTCTCCATTTATCTTGCATCAGTAAGATCACTAGTTTTAAGTTGAGCAGCGATCAGAAGCAAAAGGAACCTTTTTGTCGAGCCATCTATTGAAGTTGCCCCTGAGGCACACTCCTTTTCTTCATTTGTCTCTCCTCTGCAGGATGGCCTCCTCGCTGGAGTGCCATTGGTCACATATAGTGACTTAGCATCAAGCAAATTCCTTGTCAAAAGTACCACAGTTATTTGCAAAAGGCTGCAAAGCTTGAGAAACTGTAAGGTGGCCTATACTTAAGTTCAGTAAAGGATTGAGGAAGGGTTTCTTTAGGGTGTATCTGAACTTGTGGAACATTTCTGTTGGAGTTAGTGAGTGATGTGGTGGGCAAAATAAAAGCAATTCCCCCTGCTTAGGAGCTCACTAAGCACATTCGGATTAACACAGTCCAAAAGTTGAATTTTGTAACTGATCGTATCTCATTTGAAAATTTGTGTAGTGAAGAACAATTTGAGCAAGAGAAACAAGAAAACTTGAATCCTTCTGAGGCAGAGTGGGAATACTTTGCTGGCAAGAAAAGCAAGAGCTTTGTAGCTCTTGAATATGTAAAAAGGTTAGAATAGGAAGTGGCAAATCTGTCCGACGGGTTTAATGTCAAGAGGACAAACCATTAAAAATCCTAGCTGAGATTATAATGCAGTCAGTATCGTCAGCTAAAAAATGATGCTTTAAGGGTAAATTTCCTCTATGAGAATGAAAGTAGCAGGTATAGTAATTAAATGGGACACCTTTAGCAATATATAATCTACAGTTCCATTGCACACCTTCATTATTTCCTCTATAATTAGGATTTTACTCCTTCTATTTGTTCTTTTAAAAAGGATATTAGCATTGCAAGGCATTCCTACTGATGTATTGATTTATTATGTATATCATGAATGACTCCCGAGGAGCATAATAATGAGGGAGAATGTTATTTAACGCTACACAAATATTTAGGGACGGAGCCAATATTGCGTAGCTTTATTATGAGAAGCCCTATTTCTTCTAATATCAGTGTCACCTTACAAAGCTCCTCCTCGGCTATGAGGAAAGAAGGATTATTGGAACTGACAGAGTACTTGACTTTTCAAGGCTATTATATTTCTTGTAATTGTTCCTTCTGAATTTCTACACGCAGTGCGACTTCCACTGAAAACCTGTCTGCCCTGTTAGTCTGATAGCGATTTCAACAAACAAGTTGAATTGATATTGAGTTGTCAAAACAAAACTGACATTAAATATTTAAACAAGATACCTAGTACGATTCTTTTTCTCCTTGTATTTTGGGAACAGGAGACATGGGCAGATGTCTATGCGTGGCCTTCCTTTAGGCCCTGGTTTTAACAGATGGACTTAAATTTTAATCACATTGAAAACCCAATCTTCCTGTCTATGCATGAGGTTTTTTTCATAGTCATTGCCAGGGTTTCATGGTTTGGGAAGAGAAAGAGAGTAATTAAAAAAGGGAAATAAAAAAAAAATAATAAAAAAAAAAGTGGTGGTGTGGGGGAAACTTACAGAGAAAAAAATTAATAACTTTCCAGTGGGCTAACAACCAATGTTGTATTTTTCCCGTTTGCTATGTACTTTGGCATTGCATTTTTACAAGAGATGCTGCTGGTTTTAGTAAGCAGAACTTGCTTTCTCTAGGGTTTTCTAGTAAGGTAAGGAAAGGGACCAGCATGAAAGCAGCATGTCTGGTTTAGAAATTATGTTCTTTTTTTTCTGAAGAGAGCTGTACTAAACTTGAGTCTCAGGTGGCAAGATAGATTTTTCCATATGTTTCGCATATATGTGTATAGTATGTACATAAACTTTTCCTTTTTTTTCATTTTGCCTTGTGTTATAATAACATCAGATGCCCAGACCTTAGGCTGAAGAGATTCTCCAAGGAAAGCGCAGGATGCCACGGGATCTGATTCCGTGGGTGGCACTCTTCCTTTAGCGTCGGAACTGAACTAATGCCTTGGCCTGTGGTTCTGGAAGGAAATGTCTGAATGAGAGAGAAAATTGGAGTCTATCGGTAGGGAACTTAACCATCTTCTCCTAACCTAAATGCATGTCAGTAATAGCAGTAGATGAATTGCATCTTGGATAAACTCCCACTTGGAAAGAGGGTTTTAATTCACTGTGACCGGAGGGATTGCTTTGTTTTGTTTAAATGAGACATCAAAAGGAATTTAAAAATTTACAATCACGTAAAAATGGCAATGAAATGTTCTGTATTTGGATTGGACTTTGGACTTGAAATCTTCATTTGAAAAGATGCCCAGATGTAGGACTTGGTGCGTTGGTGGTAGAGGGCAGAGGACTGTATTTCTCATATCAGAGAAAGTGGCTTTCCACCACTCTGGTCCTAGAGGCTGTCTTTACCTAGGCACTTACTTGCTCACGGGTCTTCCTGATTTCCTCAACGAAACTCCAAAACTGCTCACCAACAGCTGCTAAAAATAGTATTTGCATAGCAGTCAACAAGGTGGCTCTTCCTGGCTTTGCAGATGGAAACACAGACACGGTGACCTGTGCATTTACAATGCACATGAGCTGGCAATGAAAATGCTGGCCTTGCAAAAAGGATCCAGACTTTTCACCTTGAAGAAACACATCCAATAAAGCAAGACAGGTAATTGTAACACACTACTATCTGGGATCAGGCAAGCACTGCTGAAAAAGAGATTAAAACTTCGGCAGTTCGTGTTCAAGTGCCTTCTTTAGCTGAGCTTAAATGCTTTATAGAGCTAGTCTTGAAGAGAGTACCTTTATTTACCTCAGCAGACACTGTATGTGAAGTGTGATCCATTAATATATATATATTTCTTCAGTTTAAACTGTAACTAGTTAAATTTCCTCCAAAGGTGTAATAATTATAAATGACTAGTAAGAAAATATTTCCCTGAGGATGAAAGGTTCAATCCACATGTTTACCACAACTTTTGCTTGTAAATATGATTGCGAATCCTCTTGATGTCCATGGTTTCACAAAGTCGACATTTAGGCTCTACACGGAATTCATGGAGCGTCTGTTGGATGCTCAGGCACCCGTGGCAAAGAGCTCAGAGGGCAGCCACACAGAACGATCGATCTGACAGAATATCTGCGAATGATTGTATGAGGGAAAATGAGTATGCTTATCAAATGAAGCATTTACCTCCGTGTCGCAGGCAGCTTTCTAAAAAGTATTCAATTTGAGTGTGATTTCAGGGTGGTTCTTAATAAGGTGAATCAAGTTCTAGTCTTGAGTTGGCAGCATTTCAGGGAAGTCAATGTACTGGTCAAATAATCTTTCTATTGAATACATGACCTGAATATCTGCCTTATGTTTACAGTTTGTTACATCCTTGAAAGAAGAGATGAAGCTAAAAGGGGCTTAATTTCAGGTAAACAGGCCCTCATTTTGTGTTACCGCAGCGGATGTAGTAATGAGATATTGAAATTGGAGCCAAGTCTGCATTTCCAAACCTGAAAGGGAATAAATCAGACTCCTTAACAAAATGGCTATGCCAGCAAAACCTCTATGGTGGGGTCAAAGGAGACCTTTCTGACTCAATAATCTTAGATAGGCAGTTACCACAAGGAAATGTAGAGCAAAATAAGGCTGAGGACACGGTACAACCCGGTATATTTGTGTCACTGCTGCTTGAAATTGATCTCCATTTGTCAAAAAAGCCTTCTGATTTGTGTAGGAGCACAGATTACCTTAAAGATAATTGACTATTGCTGGTGTTATTTCAGTGAATAACTCGCCTAGAATTATTTGACATTTAGTATGAGGTTTCCGTGTTTGTCTAGGAGAGGAAGATGTGGACATCTGTGCTTCTGAAGAGCTCTGAGGGATGCCAGTTGGCATGGATGGCTGTGTTGAATAGCAGATTAGCTCTCTTGGTGCTGATCTGTTAAAGCTGAGGCGTGGATCATGTGTACACTGACAATTATCCGCAAACTCAGAGGGTTACGCTATTAATCCAAATCGCAGAGCTTGCTGTTTTCCTGTCTCCAGTGCACATGGCAGGGCTGTAACAGAGTCACCACTCTGCTCTAGATGCTACCTGAGGGTTCCCTTGAATTGCATGAAGCTGTATGAAATTGCTTCTCTGCACCGTTGCCTTGATTCTGCAAACGCTTTCAGCCAGCTTTGTGGGCTGTAATGCATCTTTGCTCCGTAGTTTGTCGCCCAGTTTACTCTGTTCATGGGAAAGGGAAGAGACGATGGGTTTGGTGTGTCAGCTTTAGAAGGTGATAGATGGTGTAGATTCATCAGCCTGGCTCGAAGTGTCTGCTCAGCAGCCTTGAGGTGGATGGGACAGAGAAAAGAAACGGTGAGAATGCCCTTTTCGTGTTAGCATCTAGCTTCCAAATGGATCTGAGATGTCTATGAAAAGTGACAGGGGCTGACAAAGCAGCCCATAATAGATTCTGTAACTGTAACTACATATTACATTGTTTTGACTTCTACCAGTGCCCTGTAAGAACTGTTCTCTAATAATATACAGAATGGAATGGGTCATATTACAGCAAGAACGGGCAAACATTGACACTTCCTTTATTTCTTTTTTCCTTTTCTTTATTTCTGTGTTTCTTTTGTTGTTGTTGCTGGGTTTTTATTATTATTTTTTTGGCGTGTGTTCTTTATTTTGTTGTTGTTAGGTCAGTTTATACAAATGCTATGCCTGAAAATTGCCCCAGGGTTTAAATCAGTTCTCGTAACGGAATCATAACTAATCTCCATCCTCTTTTTTAAACAAGAATTCTTGAACTGAGATGGAAAGAGTGGGTGCTGGTGGAGGGTGGGCAGGAAGCAAGAAGGTTGCTTCAATTACCAACTTCTGGACTTTACGATACTTTTGTGACACTTGATCATAATGTAGCCAGAAGCTACCAGCAGACCCGAATCTCACAGAAGAAAGGACTAAAAATAAGTCTAATTAGCTTTCATATATAAAAAGGGGAAAACAAAAAAGAAAGAAAAGTTTGCAGGCATGCTGTCCTTCAGGACATTACACGCTGAAATGTTTGCTGCCTGTAAGCTAACAAAATTAGACAGCTACACACCAGCCCATCGACGTATGAAGTGTTTCTGGGTGGGAAGGGTGGGCATTATTTCCTTCACTCTGAAACGGGTTGGACTTTCTGTTGTTGTGCATATTTGCCAGCTGTAGAGAGAAAAGAGATACATTCGGCTCTCAAGCTGCTTTAGGATCGCAAGGCTCATCTGGGATGAGTGTGGGATGGAGTATTGTCTTAGGAGGAAGAAAGACAAGATTTTGAGTCATTTGTCTTTAGCTGGCCTGCAAATTTATTTGAAATTTCCTGAGTTAGCTGACAGCAACTTCTCCCAAGGAGGTGATCATTCCTTACGCTGCCTTCATGGAAAAATGCTGTTCTCTCAGTCAGCTTGAGTTAAAAGAAATGACATCTACAAAAACTCTTCCATGCCCCAAAAGGCAGCAAGTCCAGTGCTAACAGTGCAGCAAGAGTCCGACCCTTTAAACAGAGAGAAAAATGTGCTGGAGAGTGGGAGGGAGAAGATGTATTTCTTTCCTAGGTGGTCTGATATTCAGAAGATAAATGTTTTACCTGTTCCCCTAAACCCAAACCGCTAATCCTGCTATTTTTCTTTTCCTGTTTCCCAGCCCAAAGCAGAGGGAATCTTTAAAGGATCTTCATTCCCATACTTCTCATTTGACTAAAAATGCTATTTCTTTTACTTTGTTAATTCCAATCTTTTTTTTTTTTTAATTAGTAATCTGGAGAGTCGCAGTATGGAGGTTTTAATAGATGGGTTTGAAACAGAAGGTCTATAAATGTGATTAGTGAGTTTGTTGCAGACTTACCTGCGTTTGCCAGCGAAATCATCTTTAAATACAGCGCTTGGGTATCTTCTCCAGCAAACGAGATTAGAACGGGGAAAAGAAATGGTTTTGTTGCTTGTCCCTGGACCGTGTGTGAGATTTTAAGCCGTTATTGCCACTGCGTTCTTATTTCTCTCCTTATTTGCTCTGTATAATTGTTTCTGATACCGTGTGCGCTATAAACAAGGAGTCTGAGTTAGTGTGTTTGTCGCAAAAGGGGTTCTGATCTGCGTTTGCCAAAAAATCATAAGTTGTAGTTGGCTCCTAGGTAATCCCACAACAGAGGGACCAATAGATTAGAACTCAGCTGGGGATGCGGCTCTTGAAATCCTGGTATCAGTGCTAAACGGTCTTTACAGTGCTTTTATTAAACAAATACCGCTTTAGAAAGTAAAGCTCTCATCTGCTTCCCACTGAGCACGTTTAAAAAACATTTTCCTCCTTTTCTCTAAAGTCTTGCTGCGAAAACCACATAGTTCTCCCCACTGTGATCTGTTTTGCGAAAGTAGCCTATTAATTGAGGAAATTTTTTTCAGTATTGCCAAAAGGTCACCGCGATCAATCGTGGAGAATATTTGTAAAGAAGAAATCTTGCCTCTAAAGCAATACATCCTGAGTTGTCTAATTTGTTCACTGTAATAACGCCATGCCCACTTATCGATTAATCAATCTTTGTTGTCTGTTTGCTGATTATATCAGGAAGTCTCTTAATGTAATGGAATATCCTATACGGAGTCGGCTCTGGGTAACGTATTGCAAAACTATTTATTTCTGATATTATAGTGCGTGTGTCCAACCTGAGGAGATGATCTCTCCAGGGCAAAGCATTTTGATTTGTTTTGGTGAGCCTAGGACTGAAAATGGAACCATATTTGGATTTGAAACATGAATAGTAACGCGACTACGGTCGTCAACACAGAAGTTTTGCTGGTTTCATCCAATTTGTAAATCATTACCTGATGTATTCCATTTAAAAGTCTTAATGTTATGCAATTATATTGCATCGTGGAGCTACGATGCGTGAATATAATTGAGGAAAATCAAACTTGTGTTGCGTGCCAAAAAAAAATGGTTGTGGGTAAATTAAAAATGGTTCTCGGGCTATATTTAAAAGTGTCAGATTTGGCTAATTTTTAGAATCATAAAAAGGAAACGGAGCATATTAAAATTAATTTGTCTTCATATGCTTCATATAATCAAGGTTTTTATCTTGTCACAAATCTTAATGTGGTCTGTAGGACACAGAGTGGTGGCAAGAGTTATGTACATAGGAGATGTTATAAGTTATGGTATAATTATCATTATCTCTGTTGGCATGAGTGCATCATTTCCACTAAACAATATGCCGTATTTTGCTGTGACTCCATGATTCATTTGTGCTCTGTCTTTACTGTAGCTGATGTAAATGAACTGTAGCTGATGTAAACTGCCCCCCTGCTCACTTTGTGCATATTTAAGCATTTAAAACATCTCAAAAATCCATTATCGCTCTGCGACAGAAAGATGAGAAAAATGTGTGAAAAACTCATAAACAGGTAGAATTGGAACATGTCTATGAATTAATTTTTGACAGGAGTAAGATGGCTTTAAGGTGGAATTTGTGTTGGAATTCTAATGAAATAAAGCTATATTTGAAATTGAGGAGAAATAAAGAACCACTAATGCTGATGCTTGGTGTTAGTATTACAAAGTAATACAAAGTCACACTCATGACTTTATCGATAAAAGAATACTTGGTGATCATAGCATCTGCTGGTTAAAAACCTCAGTAGGACCAGAGAATCAGAGGGAGAAACACAAGAAATAATTTTCTCCTTAATCTTTA